>CAUYRT010076038.1:0-25317 GCA_963574885.1 Lepilemur ruficaudatus
ATTTATGTGATTAACTGTACATCTTGGTAAATTCACTAAAAATCATTTAATTGTATACTTAAAATGGAGTAAAGGCATGATATGTAAAACATACTTCAATAAAAAAGAAAAAAAAGGGTGGAACATGCTTGAAAAGTAGTTGGGGAAGGGAATTGGGGTCTCAATAGGGAGAAGAAATTCCTCTAAAACTGATTTATGTGATTAACTGTACATCTTGGTAAATTCACTATAATCATTTAATTGTACATTTAAAATGGAGTAAAGGCATGATATGTAAAGTATACTTCAATAAAATGTTGAATTTGAATACAAAAAAAGAGATATGGTTTTAATTTCTAGTAGCAATATTTCAAATATCAAAAGGAATTGCAC
Organism: Lepilemur ruficaudatus; assembly: GCA_963574885.1. NCBI lineage: Eukaryota > Metazoa > Chordata > Mammalia > Primates > Lepilemuridae > Lepilemur > Lepilemur ruficaudatus. The sequence continues at coordinate 373 of CAUYRT010076038.1, forward strand.
TGACAATATGACCCATAGAGCAAAGACTGAAGATTGTTCTCTAATATTCATGTACTCCTTCCTTTATAATAATAGAACTCCCCAATCTTTAGCTGAGCATACAACATTCAGAATAAACAAATCTGAGTCCTTGCAGTAGTGGGTAGCTATACGATTCAGTTTTGGTCCAAGCAATGCCAGTAGAAGTCTTATGTGCAATTTCCAGGTTGTACCTTTGAAAGGGAGTAGCTTACCCTCTCCTTTCCCTTTGTTGCCATCTTGGATCATGGAGATGAGGAGATCACCCCGGGAGGCTTGGGCAACAAGACAGAATTCTTCACACTTGATGAATTCTTGAAGTGGAGCCCTAATACCATTCCAGAATTTTATGAGAGAGAAATAACCTTCTATTTTGTTTAAAGCAGTATTAATTTGGATCTTGTCACATATATCCTTGTGAGACCAAAAGCTCATGTATATTATTGAGGAAATAGGAGGTCCACTACCATTACTTGTTCCTAGACATCATGTTTATTTGATTTTCCTTTCAAATTTGTAGTTCTACTTTGAAAAAATGATCATATTCAAATAATCTCAGAGCTAGAAAGGGTTTTATGTAACATTTAGTCTGGTGTTCCCTGATGTGTATTTAACTGGATAGACAGTAGTCTCGTGAGATAAGAATAAAGGACAACAAAGTCAAAAAAGTTTGGAAAACAGCTAAAATTCATTCTCTTCTGGAAAGATTCACAATGTATATTAGCATATGAAAAACACGAATAGTCCTAAAATAAAGGGACATGTTTAACTTTCTAGTTTTCCTGCAATAGAACATAGAAACATTTTAAACACAATATATATTAACATACTTTATAACTATTGTTCTGTGGATCATTCTTTGGGGAATTTTGAGTCACTAGATAATGCATACATCCTCCACATGTTCAACAAATGGTTCTTTAATTTTTGCTTGGATATCTTCCAATAACAGAGAACTCACTACTTCAACAAATGATCTATTTCTCCACTTCTCACTTTTGAAAATAAAGATATTAACTAAGATAGATATTAATTGATTCTAATTAATTAATTAAATGTGACCATGCTTATCTTTTTGACCTCAGTTCCAATGTCCACAATACATTAAGACTTATCTACCAGTTTAGTAATGACATCTGAACGTTCAAAGAATTCATTTAAAACAACCTGTGTACCCAGACTACTTAGTGTTTCAATTTCCCCTCAGCTGGCAGCATTAGATCAGTCTTTTTCAGTATGTCAAGTATTCTACATGTCAGATAAGAAGGTGTAAATTGAGCAAATTTTGCTTTTGCTCAATAATTTGATAACACAGCCAATAGCACTGAAATAAACTCAATTATTTTCTGATCACCAAAATGACCATTTTCATTACTTGTCATTTGATTATAAATTAAAGAATCACAATACAAAAGAATTATATAACTAAAATGCACATTTAATCTTCCTCCAGATCCCATCTCCTAATCAATAATTGTTGTCTCAATACATAGTTATAAATTTATCTGTTTATGGCCACATTGATTTTTCATTAGTCATGATAATAAAGTACAGTCTACTAGAATTTTAAAAATAATAAAATGTGCTAAAATAGTAGAATTCACAGTAGAGCTAACTTTATAAGTGTACACAGTAAGACACTTGGTGGTAGTAACAAATAGACTATAAATTCAAAAATGGTGTTACCGGGGTTGCCAATATTTGAAAAAAAAGAATCCAAATTATTTCCTGACCAATATTTTAAACAAATACATATCTTGATCAATTTATATGTGACCAAATTGCTTTCAATAATATCATTTGCTATCCTTTTATGAATTAACCAAATACATAGTTCTCAATTTTTTTTTAAAACTGCATTCAACAAGTTTAACTATCAAATTGATTTCAGTCAAATCTCTTGGATCTAACTAAGGAGAGATTTCAGCATTAAATCTTAGAAGTTTAATTAAAGAGAATTAATAGTTATTCCACTGAGCTCTGGGTAATATGTAAACTTTCGAATAGCCATCTGATGACTCCACATGGACAATTTGATTCTGAATACCAATACATTCTTGAATAAATTAATAATGTTCTTGTTTATTTTCCCAATTATAATTTGAAATTAAATTTATTTAAATGTCACATTAGTAAGATATTTGTGGGTATTAATTAATTTTATTTAAAACTGAAAAAGTCTCAGAACACATTAGGTTCCTGAGCCATCTATTGAGCACCTATATTCTTACAAGAAGATGGGCATTTAATAGGGTTGGACTAAAGTTTGGCTTCAGCCTTGTTATTAAGCTCCAATCTACTATAATGCTTGGGTTTCAGACATGACCTTGAGAAGGCCAAATAGTCAAAAGCCTCTTTCGATGCCATTTCTAGATCTCTGAACTTGTATATAATTAACGATCATGTAATGTACAGGTTATCATCATTTCTAATCACAATATGAACAGAAATAAAGACAGAGAGTCACTTGGATCCATTGTATGTGATTATGTAATTTGGAAAGAATCTCTTTATGTGCTTTATATATTGAATAATTATTTCAGTCACTAATTCAAATTTATTTTTCTAAGAGTAAAATGCCATAATAATTCATATCTAATAACAAAAGCTCTTAATTTCATGTCAATAAATGATTTAAAGTATACAAAAGTTAAATGAACAGGGAAATACATGTAATTAATAAATATGGGGGAAAAATGCATTAGCTAGATAACTTTAGGAAAAACATATGTTGCATCTTTTGAGCCAAATTTTTTTATGAAGTGTAAATTGTAATATAAAGTGTAAACTGTAATATAAAGTAATAATATAATTCTAATCTCTGTAGTATTATTTTGTTTCTAAGCATTGATAACATTAAAAATATCTAATGATTTCAAATCATCTTAGCCTACATATAAAAAATAACAAGTATAAAAAAGGTTTAAGAAAAAAATGCTGTACCTCAAAATATATCGTTCCTCCATCTACTTTGATGGAAAGTGAGCACTTATTTTATATCACAAATGATGTAGTGGAGTGTCTTCAGAAACATTGTAGAGGAATGCAAAGAAGTTATTTTTCCTGCACCATAACGTCAACCATTTAAGCTCTGTGTACTTGATATTTGAGTCACTCCAAGCCAGCTGAGACTCTAGACAAGCCATCTCCACTACGCTTTGCCCAAATTCCTGATCAAAAGAATTCATGGCATAATGAAATGGGTATGCTTTTTGCCACTAAGTTTTGAGTGGCTTGTTTTTAGCAATATATAGCTCTATTCTGACCGCATTCATAGCTCTATTTCTGACTGTCTCCAGTGTCTTCTACTCATTTTTCATCCTCTTCAACTCTGTAAGCACTCAGTCTTTAAAACTCTAACCTTTTCATGATATAGCACATCATGATTCTCTCCCTACCTCAGTCTTTTCCAGTGAATTTCTCATTTCCTCTAGCAAATTCTCAAAAGAAGGCATTTGCAGAGACTCTTTCCTCAATTCCCTTCCCCTGTCATTCCCTCTTGACTAACTCATTCACTTCTAGGATTTAAATTATCACTTGATTTATTAATTAATTAATTCAATAAATATTTATTTAACACCTACAATGTGTCAGACATTGTTCTAGGGACTGGATCTATATAGCTGTGCACCAAACTGGCAACATCCTTCCTTTGATGGTACATATGGTCTAATAAGAACAGACAGGAAAAAAAATAAGCATATAACAATATAATGGCCAAAGTAGAAATAAGTGCTATGAAGAATACAATACAGTATGAAGGGATTGAGATTGATAATAGAGGGGTACTATTTTATATAGAGTGGTAATAAAAAACATATTTGATAAGGCAGTATTTGATCAGAGACCTAAATGAAATGAAGGATCTAATTCTACATGTATAGACAGATCATTCCAGGAAGAGGTATGTGACCAGAGTATTCTAAAACAAGGAAGCAGAGATAGCTGGAGTAGAGTGAGAAGCAGGACAGTTATAGGAGATGAAGCCTGAGGATAGACTATATATCATTTCTTGTCTATCATTAAGGCTTTGAATTTTTTTCTAAGATGATGTGGGAGACACATATAATCAAGATTCTTGTTCTCCTTTTCTTTTAGGCAATAGAAAAAATACACTTCTCAGTTGGGCAAAACCTTTTCACTAGATGTGGCCAATGAAATATGAATGGGAGTAACATGTCATATCTGAGTTGAGGCAGTAAAAATATCATGCAGGATCCTTCAGTCTCTCTCTTCACCTGCCTTAACAACCAAGAAGTTTGCATATTCCAGTTCGTTGAACTACAACAAGGTTGTAGCTTGGGTTTCTTGAGAATTTGTTGGGGAACTGAGATCACCAACCCTTTTCCTAAGAGACACACAAGGGGACATGTATAAGAGTTTTTGCAGTGTTCACCACTGGGATGTATTTCTGCAGTATAACCTAGCCTACCTGAGCTAAAGATGAGAAGCATTGGAGTTATTGAGAAGAAAAGTGATTTGACCCATGCTTTAAAAAGCTCATATTAGTTACTGTGTAGAGAATAGACTGCCTAGAAAAAGTATGAAATCGTGAGTATCATTGAGAGTCAATAGCAATAGCCCAGATGAGAGATGATACTAAAATGGATTAGGGTGGTGGCTAAAAATAGCATTATCAAAGTTAGATCATCTTTCAGAGTAAAAGACAATGCTATCAATAGCCATGACCTAGAACTGCCCTGGCAAAATCAGGTGATAGCTATATAGGTGGTAAAAAGCTAAGAATACATTTTGAAGGTATCAACAAGATTTGCTGATGAATTAGATGTTGAACATGAGAGAAAGAGAGGTTTCAATAATGATTCCAAAAGTTTGCCTTAGCAACTAAAGAATGAAGATGAGGAAAGCTGATGAGTAGATTTGGGGCAGAAATTAGGGAGTCAAAATATGATATTGGAAAGTTAAATTTGAAATGCATATTAGAAATACAAGTGGAGATGTCACTTAAGTGAGTTGGATACATAACTTTGTAAAGAAGGGGAACAGTTGGGGCTGAAGATTAAAAGAAATTTAGAAGTCATGAGTGCACAAAAATTGTTCAAAGCCACAGGACTGGTTAACTGCACCATGGAAGTCTAGAGGAAATAAGAGGTCCAAGGACTGAGCCAGAAAGATGAGGAGGATCCATCCATGAGACTGAGGAAGGTTAGCCAGTGAAGTTGGAAGAAAAAACAAGAAAGAAAGGGTCTCTAAGAAAACTAAGAAAATATTTTAATACAGAGAAACTACACTCTGTGTCAATACCTGCTGTCATGTCAAGTAAAGCGAGTACCAGGGGTTTACTACTGGTTTTAGAAGCACATAGTTTGTTGGTGACCTTGACAAGAGCAGTTCCAGCCAACTAACAGAAACCAAAGCCTGACTGAGGTTTTTAAAAGAGATAATGGAAAGAGAAAAAGTGGAGATAGTACATTAAGGCAACTTTTTCAAGGAATGCTGCTCTAATTTAGAGCAAATTAATGAAACAGGAGGTGAAGTGAGCGGTCAGGAGAATGTTATTATTAAAATGTGAGATATAAGTGTGTTTTTATGTTAATAAGAATGATCCCATAGAGATGAAATAATGGATGATGCAGAGGAGAAAAAGGCACAACTGAAGAAATGAAGTCCTTGAGTCGATGAGAAAGGATGTTATCTAGTATAATGTGTAGAGGGTTTTCTTTAAATAAGGGCATGGCCAGTTCATCTGCTCTAACAGAAGAGAGGTAGAGTACTGAGTAAGAAGATGGGCTGATAGGTTTGCATTGTATGGGAATGCCAGAGTTCTCTTCTGATTGTTTTTACTTTCTCAAAAAGAAGAGAACAATGCCAACAAACGAAAGTCATGAGGTAAGAAGATAAAGAACATTTAGCAAGAAGAGAAATTGTGAAATAGTTTTACCAGTACACAAGTGAATTGATGAAGGCACAGGTTCTTAAGCATGGCTGAGCACTAGAATCACCTGGGGCATCTTTATATGCTATCAACACTCATACTCTACCCCAAAAAAACTAAATCAGATATTCTGGGATTAGGACCATGGCATAGTTATCGTTTAAGAGCTACCCATGAGCTCTTTAAGTGCAACTAAATTTGAGAACCATGAGTTTAAAGTGAGATAATGCAGCATTATTTTCCCCAACCCTATCCCCCAGAAACATTCAAATGTATGTTCCTGATTCTTGGGTCTAAACACATCACTCTTAATACTGCCTCAATCTTCAATAAATTTCTATTGCCTAGCCAGACTGTATAGGCAAATATCTCTAAGATGACACCCAAGATCCTTTATATAATATATCATATATGTGTATATATATATACACACACATGCATATATATGTGAGAGAGAGAGAGAGTTGAGGGCTATTTATGTAAAATATAGTCCCAAACTACCTTTCTGAACTCTCTTGCCCAGAACATGGGGGTGACTCAATACTTCAAAGATGCCACAAACTTCCTCATACATCTCTTTGCATTCTGTTATACTGTTGTACTCCATCCACAGCCCCAGTTTCAATGCTCCCAAATCTGACTGTGCATTAGAATAGTTTGGGGGGCAGGGATTTAAAACACACATTATAAAGTCTCACTCCAAGATCTAGGATGCAGCCCATAGATGCTCTATTACTAGCAAATTTTTCACATGATTCAAGCCAAGTTGGTCCATAAATTAAGGATAGAAATTATTGTACCTTCTAATTCAATCAAAATTCTGCTCATCCTCCAAGATCCATGGAATATCTGTTTATCATCATCCTTTTTTACTGAAATTCATTACTCCCTTTTCTCTTTACCTAATAATAGTAACAACTGTCACTTACACTGTGTTTATTCCACATGCCAGACACTTATCTAAATGCTTTTATACACATTAGATCACTTAATCCTCGCAAGCACCATGTATCAACATAGTTTAGTTAGGGCTTCTGCCCTGATCTTCATTGCTTTGCTCTGGGGCCCAACTGTGGACATGTGTCCAGCTTATAGAGATTTCCTGATTCTTCCCACTCAGGAGAAATGAAAATCTGGCAGCATGAGCAGGAAGTCAGAGAGATCAATAGCATCAGGCGGTCTGGTGTTGCAGCTTGCTCCTGGATGCCTTACCTGCACATCAGCTCTTATGTCTGCTATGAATAACTCCACTGATTCACAATATTGACCTTAGCCTGACCTAGTGACTTTGGCTGCTGCAGAGGGAAATCTGGCAGACTGACAATGCCTTCAGGCCAGTCTGCAGCTCCATTTCCAAGAGAGCACACCCGCAGGTTATAAGTCTCCATGCAGCTGTGTACTGACCTGGTGTATGAAGCTTTGTGCAATGTTTTGCTAAGAGGTCAGTGCATGTTTTCTCAAGTCCTTTCTTGGGAAAGACATGAATTCATGGGGGACTATCTTAATTAGATAACTTCAAACAGTGAACAAACCCTGTAGATAAAAATAAGTAGGAAAAAACTGCAAGAAATATTCAGCTTTAAAATCCTATGGTTGATTTTTATCATATGACTGGATTCTTACTCTGTCTTGATTAAATGACAGTCATTTTTCTTTAGCATTCCCTAGTCAATAAAACTGATAATATTATATAAATTATTGAAGCCACAGCAATTATTCTTTACATCAAATCATGCAATTTTTTTCTTTCATGGTTCTAGTCACTTCAAACTTAATTCTGGGAACATAATCTTTCTGTGTGTCATTTTTTTAAAATTTCTCTTCCTCTGTGACTCTGATCCTCTGTAATTGCTTTTGTTGTCTCAGCTGCTATGCCTTGACTGCTTTCTGCTTTTCTAACTAAATGCTAATCCATTTTCTCTCATTGCCTGAGGAAAAAAACAGTTCAATTCTAAACTTTCCTTTCTTCTTCTGACTGTAAAATAATATATAAAACTTGTAGACAAGAAAATAAAAATGATACACAACCCGGAGGATTACTGCTAACAGTATTGTTTTTCTTTTCAGGCCTTGATATGTGTAGATATAAATAACTGTAAGAAATTTGAAATAATGTTATATATAATTTTTACTGTAATTTTTAAAATTTTAATATCAAATTTTAGCTCTTTCCGTGGTCTTTAAAAAAGATTTTTAACATTTGGAAAACAAATGTTTTTTAATGACTGTATAATGTTTCACCAAACACTACCATGATTAATTTAATTATTTTTATATCATTGAATGATTTTTACTATTGCAAACAATGTTTCAATGGACAACTTTATAGCTCTCTTTAAAATGTCATTAAAAAAAACTTTGAATACACATCCTTACACATAGATTTTTGACATAGGTCTGAATTTTTCCTCATACAGCTTTCTAGAAGTAAAATATTACTGAATTTAGGAGCAAAAACATTCTATTCCTTCTTTCATTCAATAAATATTTGTTTAATGCCTCTTTTGTGCCAGATCTTTTTATAAACTCCGGAAATACATCAATGGACAAAATGCAGCACTCACACTTACAAAGCCTTCAGTTCAGCAGGGGATATAGTAATTACAGGATTGTATTTATCATCTTAAGTATTGAAAGAATAGGCAGTACAATGGAAGTTCCCTTAACCAACTTCCACTTAGACAACTCTGGGTTATATGATGTTCTCCATTTCTAGCCTTAGATTAATGGTTTCCCTCAACACAGCAGACTCTTGGTTAGTTGGCTACTTATTTATACTGGTTAAATTATGTGCTTACCTAAAATCACTTTTATGTGTCCTAGAACATATTTATATCAGTTGTACTTATTATATTATTGCATATATAATATATATTACATTGTTACTAAAATTATAATATTGTACAATTTAATTAACTATTATTAACACATTGACTGCCACACTAGAGAAAAAAATTTTTTCCTTGGGGCTATGGTGTTTTATTGTGGAAATAGAATAAAAACTTCAAAAACAAAATGATCCTTTCTAATTTAATAAAAAATTTATATTTTTTTTCTGTGAGTGAGTTATACACAATTTGAAAAATAGTTCTCACGGCTCCCAAGGTGAAGAGATGTGTGAGTTACGTATGCTTCGCAAGGCCCTGGGCTCAAAACTAGTATGAGTTATATACAACTCACATGGCACTTAATATGTTAAAAACCTGATGCTATTTGTCTTTTGTGTTTTGTTGTTGTTGTTGTTTTTTTAATTTGGGAGGCTTTTTTTTGAGTATTCCTCAAAATTTGGAAAAAACATGAAATGCCCAAGTAAGATTCAACAAAGACAAATAACTAAAAATACATTTCTTAGAAATTAGGTATGAGCGAAAAAAACGAAAAAGATTAGGAAAAATACTATGTGGGAAGACTCTGCATTCAGATTATTCTGCAACTGTCTTAGATTCTTGAATCCCAACCTGGAAATTTCAATGATATGTTATAAACTCCATTCAGAGGGCCCATCTCAAAGGCCTTCACTCTCCATAACAGATGGGTGAATTAATACATATCTTTGGAGGTTTCAAATGCTATAATTTCCTCCTTAAGCCACCTATTGGACTAACTAACCACTGCTGGTCCCAATAACACTGAATAAATAAAATATTCCTTAACAAAATCAAAGCTCTTATAAAATATTTCTGAGCTGCTTTTTTCAACAGTTCAACGCAGTTTCTCTGAAAACAGTATATTCCTCAGATGTAGTTAATGAGTACCTTTTTGGCATAAATTAGCAAATTAGCTGGCACTTAGTATTCAGAATCTTTGCCAATTTGATATATATATGCATGTTATTGTTATACGTTTAGCAAATTAATAGTGAAATGAAACCAATTTTTATATGTTTATTAAGAATTTGCATTTCTGTCTTTGTGAATTCCATGCTAACCTATAAAAGTTTTTGTAGAGTTTTTTTTTCCCCCTTATGGATTTGGATAAGATTTTTAACATATTTAGGCTATTATTCCATTATTTATCATAAATAATTTTGAAATCTGTCTCTACAATTTTAGTTTTATTTGTAATGCTTTTAACTGACCAAAGTTTTTAATTTTTATATATCAAATCTATTACTCCATGTCTTTCATCTCTAAACTTATCTATCTTATGAATGATATGACAACAAATTTGACAGAGATAGCAATCTATTAGATTCTATCTCAATGCCACTTATTTACTTTTGTTCTATTGCTATTTCTGTGAGTTTGTAAAAATCAAAGATTATGTGACATACTTTGGTTATTTCCAAATGTGATTCCTTCTCCACTCTTTAACATCTCTCCTTACAAGAATGAAAATGAATATTGTTCTTTATTTACATTGTAACTCCTAAGCTATGGATGCTTCCTTACAGTTAAATCAATTGCAAAGCACATCTAATATATAACTAATCTTAGTGACAGTATTTAAATATCAGAGGCATGCATTTGGTGTAGACAGCATGTGTATTATATGAAATCCATTAATGTTCCCTTAAATGAAATCAATTAGAATCTTTTAACTTTATCTCAAATGTATCACTTGATATGTCTGAACTACTGTGTCTGAAATTTTGTGACTGAGTCCAGGAGTTCATGCGTACTTCAATAATTACTAATCAGATGTCTATTCTTAGCAAGACTTGGAGCTAATTGCTGAAGATAACTCACAACAAGGTAGACATGCTTGCTGCATTCCTCAAACTCAATTTTAGTGGGGGAAAGAGAAGGAAAACATATTACACCAATAAAAAAGTAATTACAATTTTAATAAGTATTATGAAAAAGTGCAAAGTGCTACAAGAGCTTGTAATTATGGGTTTTTTTTTTTTTGAGGAAATTATATTAGCAATGAGCAATGAAGGGTGGAAAATAATTAGCCAGCAGAGTAGACAACATTTGAGTTGGCTGTGTGGGTCACAGAACTTAGAGAGAACTCTGTGTTGCTACATCTGTTTTATGAGAGCTTAGCTCTCAGCCAGAGCTTACTAATGTGGGCATGGGCCTTTGATCCAAGGTGAGCCATTTTGGGGGAAGAGAATCAATGCCTCTCTAGTGGTAGAATAGTCAATACAGGAAGGAGACTCAGCACATTCCTATGGCTCTGTTCTCTGCATGTGGAGGAAGGACGTTGCAGGAGGAGAAAATGAAGTTTATATCAGAGAAGCATGAAGATGAGAGGCAGAGACAGAAAAGGAATCCAGGTAGCATTTAAGTTCCTATTCCAGGTGTCCCCAAGGCCTGGATCACTTCTGCCCTTCCTACAGTTATGCAAGATCCTGTAGTATGCCTCCTATAAATCCTTCTTTTTTCCAAACCTTATTGAATGTGTTCCTCTAACTTTCAGCCCAAAGCATGCTAATTCACATAAGCAGGTAAAAGAGAAAAATCACAGTTTAGACAGAAAAGACAACGTATGTCAAGGCTCAAAGCAGACACAGACATTGACAGAATCTTCCGAGATGGAAAGAAAAATTATCTGAGATGAGACTAGTCAGGCAGGGAGAGTCGGCATCATGTGAGGTCTTATGGGCATGTACAGGATTGGGGATTTAGCAGGAGCAATTTTCACACTGATCCTACTAAAGCAAACAAACAAAGGCAATTCAATGATTGAAAAGTGTGCTCTTCCCAGGCATTTATTAACACTTCAGCAAACATTTTGAACACCTATTATACACCAGGTACTGCAGAAGTGTGGCTGACAGTGAGGTAGTGGTGGGGGGGCGGGGAGGACAAGCACTGGATTTTCCAGAAAACATTATTTAGAAGGTATATTTTTCAATAATTTTGAAGTAATATAACATTTGTAAAAATAATAATGAAAAAACCTTGAAACAGTGATTCTCAACTGAGGGAGTCCCCCACATCCACTCCAGGGACATTTGGCAATGTCTAAATACATTTTTGGTCATTACAACTGGGGTGAGGGACTGCTGGCATCTAATGGGTTGAAACCAGGGATGCCAATCAAATCCTACAATGGACATGACAAGGCCCCACAACAAAGAATTATCTGGCCCCAGATATCAATAGTGCCAAGGCTGAGAAACCATACCTTAAAGGGAACAAGGGATAGCAAGACTACTATTAGACATGAATATAAAGTGGTCAAACAGTAAAGACTTCCCTCAGACTTGTTCTCCCAGATGTTAAAACTTGCCTATGCTTCTGGGGCACTGAAGCAGACAATCGTTTGTCTTCCAGGAACTTGCAGTGTAGTGGGGAAGACAGGCAAGAGAGATATCTGTAGAGCAACACTATAAATGCTGAAATACAGATAAGCTTGTCTTCCCACGGGAGAACAATGAAGGAATATCAAACCCAGTCTAGAGATACTAGGAAGACTTTCAGATGAGAGATGTCTTAGTTGCTGCCTAAAAAGGTGTAAGAGCAGATTCAGATTCAGTATCAGAAGAATGAGAAAGAATTAACCAGGAAAAGTTGGCATAGACATAGGGAAAAGATTCTAGGCAGGAGACTCATATGCAAAGGTCTGGAGCCATGAGAGTGTGTGGACTGTCCATGGGGCTTGAGTTCTCAAGATGTCTGGAGCAGAGAGCCCAGGAAGGGACCAGGCTAGAGATAATGCAGGAATAGTAAGTCCCTGCTGTCCCTGGAGAGGCAGTAATTCAAAACTGAATCCAATGCTTCAGTAGTCAAGTTAACAGAGCACAGAGTTGTGACTTGGTGTATTATGAAGTGGGAAGCAGTGGCATTTTTAGGTTAATTCTGACTTAATATGCTTCAAGTCTATTTTTATATATGTGCCTGAAGTGCCTGACTTCTGTATTTCACTGTGCTGGGATATTTATATCGAGTATGTGATAAATCAGTGATAATGCTATTTGGCATGTTTCACAACCAGTCAGTTTGACTGACACAGGAATCAACATAGTATATTTTAAAATTTCTTAAGCTTACTTTTGTTATAAGACTGCTACATTCACCTCCATTATTCCTTGACAAACCTTCCTTTAATTTTGCATACATATTAGTGTTCAATGATACAACCTTCAACCAGACTGCAGACAAAAAACTGTACAGATTCCAGGGATGTAAGCCTAAACCAGGGGACTGGGAGATGATAGAACAAAGGAGCCAGCCTAAATGTCTAAGATATAGAGCAAGACAACTTGATACCAGTTGCTAAGGAATTATTTATGTTTCTAAGGAAACTCCCAACACAGCTTGTTGTCTCCAATATCTGTTGCACTTTAGAAATTGTTCAGGCTTCCTTCTTTACCTAAAAGTCTTTCACCTTTTTAAATATTAAAGATCTCCAGTTAAAGCAAAAGTCTATTTTGAGGACCAGCCTATTAAAGGAGCAAAGGAAAACAATGATCTGATTCTTTTCTAGAGGGTTTTCATTCAGTTTCTCTTCTAAGAATGTCACACTAAGACAGTGGGGAAGTGAGGATGATGGTAGACAGGTGGACATTTGGGAGACCAGTAACAAGGTCATGAAGTAAATTTAGAATTTATATAAGGTCAAGAGCAACTGTCAGAAGTTAAAAATCATAGTGGTACCTATAATCAAGGCAAATCAAGGCCAACCATCGGCATGAAAGAGTCAAGATCCCAGTTACAGAAGAGACTTCAGACTGGCACAAAGCCTATGGACACAGGGAAGCCACTATGCTCATCCACGTTTCCTGCTGGAGCAAGAGGGAGTAGTAGTGAGAAGCCAGGCAACAGTCTGCCTATACCAGTTAGGTGAATCCCAGTGTAAATGTGGCCCATGAGCACCACGTCTGCCACGGACAGTGTGCAACCACAGGGAGAACAGACCGTGGCAGGACAGCTGTATTATATTTTGTCAAAGTCTCTCTCTCTTTATTCAAAATTTGAATAACAGACAAAATGAGATTTCTTTTTCCAAAAGAAAGGTATTTGGGACAAAGTCATCTCAAACCAGGACACTTCGTAAAGATGAAGTTGATTCAAAGAGTAGAAAGATAGACAGTTAACCTAGCACCATTTATTAAAGTGACTGTACCTTCCTCATTGTGTTTTCTTGGCAGCTTTGTTGAAAATCGGTTGCAAATGCGCGGATTTATATCTAGGTTCTCTACTCTGTTACATTGGCCTATAAGTCTCTTTTTATGCCATTTCAATGTTGATTTGGTTACTATAATTTTGTAGTATATTTTGAAGTCAGGTAGTGTGATGCCTCCAGCATTGTTATTTTTGCTCAAGATTGCTTTGGCTATTCAGAGTTTTTTGTGGTTACATACAAATTATAGAATTTTTTTCTATTTCTGTGAATAATGTCATTGGTATTTTGTTAGGGATTGCATTGTATTATATATTTCAAAATAGCCAGAAGAGATTTTGAATCCTCACCACAAAGAAAGGACAAATCTATGAGGTGATGAATATGCTAAAAACCCTGATTTTATTTTTACATAATGTATACATGAATTTACATAATGTATACATGCATCAAAACATCACACTGTAACCCATAAATATGTACAATTATTATGTGTCAATTAAAAAAAGAAAGTTAAAAAGCCACTGTCTGACAAATGGAGTATCCAAATTGGTCAAGAAAGAAGATAGAGTTGGAAAGCTAAATGGAGCCCAGATAAACTGAGTCATGATTTGAGTTCCTTACCCCTCAATTTAAAGATTGGTCAGTGCCAGATTAGCCTTAAATTGTAAGAAAAATATCAGGGGATTTTAATGTCATTGTATTCATACAGAAACATTTTCCTTTTTTGTTCATGATTCAAAGGTGTGTAGAAAATAGTCACACAACACTAGGTCATGAATCTTCTCAGCCACATATATAGGTTTACTATGCACAGAAGGACAATAGGAAGGGAAATAAGAAAACAAAAATATGGTTTAGTTTGCTCAATCCAAAAGCTTCTCCCACATGGCAGAACTTGCTGTTTATTTTAGGAAAATCAAATGGCCAATATCAAGCACAACTTAGTGCCTTCATTCTAAAGGCAGATGCTATTTCAGAACAGTGTATTTTTAAATTTTGTTTTAAGTTGAACTCTGTTATCCTTGAAAACGTCAGGTACAAATCTTCTGAAATGTCTGACATTTTCTGTTTCTAAACAATGGATTGCATAAATCTGCATGAGGAATAAGAAGTCAAATTAAGAACCTGAGTTTATTCATTCAGGTTTGTCAGATTTTTATAATAAGCCCATTTAAAAGATTCTTATGTCAAAGTCCAATGATTCAGTGAAATACTTCCTAGAAATCAAACTAAAACATACATTCTATGTCAGAAAAATTCATATGATTCCTACTTTTATAAAAACCTCAAAGCTGAGAGGAGCCCTAAATATTTGATGGCATTTTAATTTAATCAAAAATGAAAAATACAAGACAGTAACCACAGACCAAAACACTGGGGAAAAGAGTTATTCAACATTGCAGTAGACATCCTTTCTCTGAAATGCCCTGCACAAGTCATATTTAAACTTAAGCCATAGTTATACTTAGTAAGGGGATCAAATCGTCTTTCTAAGGAATCTTCACTTAATCCTGAAATACACAAGTCTCAGATTCTGTGCATGGTTACAAGTGATGTTGTATGAACTTGAGAGAAGATGAGTGGGCACATGGAGATGCAGAGCTGGGCCACGGAGGGAGCAAGGAACCAGACATGTAGAGGGAAGTTGAGACGAATCACCGTGTGGAGAGAGAAACTAAGGGAATAGCTACCTTGGGTCTCAGAAAATGTTCAGTCAGCTTTTAGGCAGGAGAATTGAGTCAACTTTCAGAACAAATTTACCTCACTAAAAGCACAAGAGGAAAAAGAGGGCAATTGTGAAAGGTTATTTTAGATAGTCCTTTCTGTATTAAACCAGAGATCTGAGGCCCTTGAGTCAGATAAAGAAATTATTTCCGTGTTTGCTGAATTACTCTGCTGCAATCTGTTCTCAAAATAAAGTTGGTGTACTGGTTGGGAAGCTGTGGGACTCTAGATATTGGAAAAATTATATTTATGGGAAACCAGGAAAAAAAAAATGAGGTTGACAAAACAATTGCAGAAAAAGCAGTAGAACAATTTCAGAATCCTGTATGTGCCATTTTATCATGCTTTGGATAGTCCATATATAGAGTAATCTATATTGCATAGAGGTAAGTCCTCGAAAGATCATAAAGGGAAAAGTCTACTTTTGATGATTAGTTGAAACAGTTGGAGATGTTAAGTCTGGAGAAAAGAGGTCTAAAAGAAGACCAGAGTCAGCAAATATTTAAAGGTCCACTACATAGAAAAAATGGTCATGTAATGCTTTGCTCTCCGTCTTTAACTGGTTGAAATTATGCACTAGATGTTATTACTTCTAAGTCTGAAAGTAGATACATATATACTCACACATAAATCTATAAATACACAAACAAATTTATAAAGATATGAAACATAACTTTCAAATAAATTCAAACAATTTGATCTTTCAAAAAATGCAATAGATGAATTTGTGAAATAGCAGGGTGTGGTAATACATTAAGCTGAAGTCTGGAGTGTTGGAGAAGGGAGTCATGATTGATTACAAGTCAGAGCATATGACCTTCAATCATTTGTTCAATACTGAAACTCTGAGTAAAAATATTCAGTGTTATAAAAATAATATAAACCTGACTTACAAGAAGTAGTCCTAAGCATGTTTAATAATTTATATAAAAATATAGATTATTGGGGCAGATGGTACTTTAAAAGATGACACTTTTATAAACTTACATTTTTTCATTATTCATGTAATAATTTCTGCCCTGAAACAGCCAAATGAGACCCAATGAGAATTACACTTTAAAATGTCTCAACATTTTAGCCAATAAAAAGGTACTTCAGCCTTGAGCATAAGACTTTGACACCAAGTGGCAAATATCTGCACTTTGAATAAGATTCATATCTTTCTAAGTGGTTTTCTGAATACTATTACTATTTCCAGGCATTCTCAGCAAGACTGAAGTCTGGTTGCGTATGGATTCAATATTTTAATATTCAGAACTGAATTTTACATATGGAGTCATTTGTCAAAATAGAAGGAAAATGTTGCTTTATTATTGTTACAGGAGTATAAAAGAAAAGCATATTTTCTACATATTTTCAAATGGTTATTATTTTTTGAGATACATAAATTTATATTACTGAGATTAAGATCTTCACTATTTAGGTTAAAATGGATCATTTTTATAGCAACTAGGTTTTAAAGCTCATTACATCTGAAGATTTCCATTATGATCTCATTTGAAATGAAAGTAAACAGAAATAATAATTTTGTTCTGCTAAAATAGGAAGACATTGTGCTTCAATAAAATGTCATAGCAAAGTTACAGAAGAGGCAACAAATTGGCTAAGAAGCATGACTCAGAAACAATTATTAGTCATGTGAGAATTCATTATTATTAAATAGTTCAAGAAAATCATCCTTGTCTATGAGAGATCACTGTCTGTTTTCTCATCCCTAGATGGTATATTGTTGCCTACCTTGAAAACAGTCCACAAAGCAATCGAATCTGGCCATATCACAAAACTTAAAAGTGTACACACATTGTATAATTTTATGTTAATATAATACATATTGATTACCTAAACGTCAAAGAAATTTACCATCATGTTGAGTTCAGAACCAGCTACAGAACAATATCTAAGTCACAAGGAATTAAGCATGATGAAAACATCTGCTTGACAGGTAGCTGTAGGTTCCTGGGGGAAAAAGGTAGCAGAGAATGAACCTCAGAGAGATTTCATAAAGAGAAGAAAGTCAAACAATAAACTCTGAGACGTTTCCAAGGCAATTAGTTGAGTTGGTGTTATAAATTTTTGGTGCTTGAGAGAGCTCCAGCCTAAGCAAGTCCATAGCAATCATAGCAGTGACAAAAATGTAGGTGTTTCTTTATTGTGATACAGGCTATCCAATGAGATCACTGAAATTTAAATTATCCTTAGTAGTTTTATTTAGGTTGCCCTGTTTTAATTTACTCAATCAGAGACACAGTCTCTAGAAAAAAGGGAAAGCATATGGAGACTCCAAATATGCCCAAGTGCTTGGTAACCTCCAAATTCTGGTTCCCAATATACCAAGTTTTGAAATATTGCATCATGCAATATTGTGACTCCATGAGCAAACTTTGATTTATTAACAAAAACAGGATCTTTAGCCGAGAAACTTTCCCTATGAGGAGTTGGTATTAGGTCGTTGAGAGAAATTTATATTTGAGACATTTTTCTAAAATCCCCTAAGGGTATATGGTAGGTTAGTATCCTTCCAGGAAGATTAGCCATTTTCCAAAGAGATTTGGAATCCAGCATTTGGATTTATAGCTGCATATTTTAAAGTTACCCAGTGTGTCCAGAGGCATAAGCAATTATTTGGTAAGTCTAAAATCTAAAGCATTTTGTCACTAGCACTCATATAAATGACCCACAAAATAAGGTTCCACAAGAACACAAAATGTACAACATATTATTATACGGAAAGAATCTGGGATGTTCCTATTGACAGAACAGATAAATGGCTGTCTAATCCCACTTTATAAGACCATAATTCCTTCACTAACATTACAAGGGAATAGCTGTGTTTAACTAGACACAGAACTCATTATATAAAATAAGCTTCTATTCTGCTTTGCATAGTGGTATTGAAAGTCTTGTTGGTCTGTGCTTTGAAATAAAAATACCATCTTTAGAGTCCAGATTGGGAGTCCAGACCCTTTTTGAAATATGAAACTTTAGCTAAAGAGCAACAAAAGTCAATCTTGAAAGATGGCAATTCTAGTACTGATCAATAGTAATATCCTAGAGCATCTTCATAGGTGCTGTCACTGTATGTCTGGTACAACAGATGGATAGACTTTTTCCATACTTATTAATGCATTAGAAATGTTATTGTTGCAGCTGGACATCCCACAACATATTGAGAGATATTGGGCTCTTTTTTTTTATGTTGAGCAAACAAATATATATTTCCACTTTCAACAGCATTTTCTAAATGACTAGATTCAAGGTCAAAAATACCTATGAAAAATGAGTGGTAATCATTCTAGTACTTCTACCAAGGTGATACAACATTTTCACTAATGAGATAATTTCCTAAAAGTTTATTACTTATTTAAAAATTCTGTACTCTGAAAAGAGCACAAAAAGAGATTCAAATATGGAAACCATAAAAGATAACTATTTTTAAATGCTTCTATAATTCAAGGATTTACTTGATAACCTATTGTTTTTGTTTACATAAATTAGACACTATTTCAATTAAAATTAAAACTTGCTTTTTGATTAAGCAAGAACTTGAATTGCTCCCAAGAACAACTACCTGCCCAAAGACAGCTCTGAAAATGACAGTCACATTTTGGTAGAGGTATTTAATTTCCTCCACAAAAATACAAAGAGATCTCAACAACTGAGAAGTGAGTGCTGTGGAAGGTCTACAATTTCAAAATCCAAGCTATTACTCCAGAAAAAGTGAAAACTTGAGTTCATCTCCCAGGGGTATTTCAGCAAACAAGTATTTTGTGGTCATAGCTTGCAGACGTCCTTTTCTCCTTGCTCCCCACGCAGATCTCTCATTCTTCTCTTAGCTGCCTTCCAACCACCTACACTTTCCTTCTCACACAAGTCCTTTATTCATCCATTAGGCACCAGCCATCTCCTACTTTCACCGACCCACTCAGGTTGACACATGTTTATGTACTTTGTAGCAATTTGACTTTTTTCCAACATAAAATGGATTTTCCTGTATGATTTCTTCTGTTGTTGTTATATACATGGGCACATGTTTTGTCCCTGTCTGTGAACAGGTAAGATTTTATTACATATTCACTGTGTTCATAGTTTTATTACACTCATGTGTTTTCCTTTAGTTGATGAGTTCCCTGAGAGCACAATAATCTATTCATTTTGATGGTCTCATGGTGATTAAGCATTATCTGGCACATAATAAATGCTTAATACATATTTGTTGAATGAATGAATTATAAATAAATTACTGGGAAACAAAGTCTTTGGAAGAAAAGAAACCCATAGGAATTTGATATTACTTCTAAAATTTAATTGTTGTCAATATTTAATATGCATAAATTACTTTGAGAAACACGTTATAAGTAAAATGTATAAGAGAAGTATATTAGGATATAATTATTTGCATGTTAATGTGATTGCCCTAAAAAGAGTGGATTTTCCTCAATAAAAATGAGCTTTCTTATCAAAGTTCATTTAACACAAATTTTAAAAGCATATAAATTTTTTTTAAAGTACTTTACCTATCTTTGACCCAAAAGTTTGCAGGAAATTAGCATTCTACGAGAGTATTTGCTAAAGTGTTTCGTAACAGTGTTAGGGTAACATATCTTTGTTAGGAAATAAGAACAACAGTAAGTATGATTTCACTTAACTGACATCTGTTTTGAGACAAGATATTTGCAGAATTAGAAAATAACACATAGGATATAACTTCTATACAAATAACCCAATAACTTATTAAAATGACATGCTGAAATATTTCCTCTCTGACTCCTCTATTATTAGAGTTGTCACTTTTATCTATAGTTGATTTTCATTTCTCTTCATAACTCCAATGCAATTTGTCTCAAATTAGGAAAAAATTTGTTCAATTGATTGATTTTCCCAGCACTAACCTTTCAGTGAGCTAGTTATAACATGAAAATACATTATAAAGCACCCTGATTTATTCTATACTAACAGGTGACACTGAGTTTCCTCAACATACTGCCACAAACACACACTTGCAAAAGCAGATAAATTTCATATATGGGCAGAGAATTAAGGAGCTGATTATTGTATGTATTATATCATATTGCAAAAGAGAAAAAATGTTCCCAATGTGACTTATGCTTTAATTTTATTTACCAAAAAGTGCCTTTCAAAACTGTCAATATTTGTGAAAGTAATTTTTAATTTTAATTTCAGTGCAATTTAATATTTGTATAGAGCAAAAACAATAATAACTTACATTTTATGGACCTTTAAAAAATTTTCATATGCATTATCATCTTTGAGCTCTACACCAATACAGTGCAAAAAAATGAGCACCTATTATTCCTCTTTCACAAGTAAAGAAACTAAAATGTTCAGAGACAATGTTTTACCCAAGGATATTAAGCTAAAACCCTAAACCCTTCTGGCTCCAAATTTTCTTCCCTTTTCACCGCTCTGACCAGATAGGTATCTTAAGCACTATTTGAAATTAGTCTTTCAATGTGTTTATCCTACAAATGCAGTCTTCTGTACTCATTGTGAACCTGTACACAATTTATTTAGGAAAGCAGACATGTTCATTATGAGTGATCAGTTAAGCAGTCATTTTGTTTGGTAATTGAATATCCAGACTTGTGTCCTGCTTACTTATTTTCATAACATCCAAATATGAGAAACTTAAATTACTAAATATATTACTTCCTAATACACAAACACCCAAATATTAGTGATATAGAAAAGGAACTCAATATGAAATGTAGAAACTACAGAAAATATTAAAATTATTTTCCAGTGGTCTGATGCCTTGTACTATTATAAAAATTGTGGAAGAGTATACTTTGGTGACTTGAAAAGAAGGCCTTTCATAGACCTAAGACTAGAACCCTAGTCTTTGGGTTGATTGAACAAAAAGTTAAGTACTTTGTTAGGCCCCCATCTTTTTAAAATTTTTTTACATGACACTTGTGAAAAACATACAGATAAAGAAATCACAAGATATATAAAAGAACTTTTTCTTCAAGCATTTTGCCATGTGAATTCCTTAAAATGCAGACTATTGATCTAGTAGGTCATACTAGCTCCTCCAAATCCTTGAAGTCTGTTAAATCCATATGCTCTTAGGCCTTTTATATATGATGATTAAGGATAAAAATGAATAGTACTATGACACAGGTATCGTAGTAACAAGAACTAACTCTAGGTCATACATTTTCAACAGGGATAATATTATCCCCTAAAGAGGTGAAAATTAGTTTATGAGACATGAACAATCTTATTCTCTTTATCTGTAAATCACAGATATACATATAGCACATAAATATATATATAGTATATATGTGGTATTACAATTTCAAGGGGGGAGGGATCAATTAGGGAAAAAATGTCTAAAAAATCTCCTCAGAGGGAAAAAGTGAAAAAAAAAGATGGTGAAACATCGCTCTAGGTAAACAAGTATTAGCAAACTCTTAAGTTAAACAATTCAAGACCTCTTTAACTTCCTTTAATTTAAGGTGATGAGGATCAGTCATAGAAATACTTTAAGTGAATTATATAAATAAGTTATGGAATGGTTGTTGATAGCTGCACAGTGACTATTATATACCTGAAAATAAATAAATACTTTTCAATTAATGAATTGTGCATGCTCAAAGAGAGCAAATGCTTTATGATTTTCATCTCTTTTTTTGAAACACAGCAGTGTATTAATAACATAACTTTATTCAATGACCATAAACTCACCAACACCAGAAAAACTATATCCCCTTTTGTGAAACAGAAAGATTTATTCTCCACATGGTATACCTGTTCCGCTTTCAGTAATTTTTTTTTTTTTTTTTTTTTTTTAGAAAAAGTTCTTGAACCATCTATAATAGTATAAACAAGCATGGGAGAAAAACTACAATGAAAAAATATTCCTTTCATAGCCCAACTAAACAAAGTACACATGGGAAGGCATATTAGAAATAATATGTAGAATTGCACCATTTGTTTTTAACTTTAAATATCTGGAATTCTCCTAATACTATTCCCTCAAATACATTCTAAACTGAAAAAAAAAACACTCAGTCCTTTAAGTAAGAAAAAAAATGTAGAGAAAAAGACTTCTTAAATATAATTTTAGATTTTCTTGAAGCCAACACTGTATTTAATGCTGGAATACTAAAATTATCAATGTTAAAATGGGAGGAAAAGCAAGCATGCCTGCTTTCACCACTGATTTCTCAAACTCTTTTGTAACTTCTATTCAGTGATTTGAAATATGAAATCTAAATTTCATATTCAGCATACTTAAAGGAGAACACTGCATCGCAATTTTATTTGTTCTAGGTACTGATAGAAACAGGAGATGCTGAGCATGAAAGACATGGATCTACCCTCACAGAGCTTACTACTCAATGAGAAAAATAAGCATTAATAAATAATTAGTTTAGTTACAACTTTGATAAGAGATGTAATGGTTACAAGGTACCCATGTGAACATTTAACAGGGAAACTAATCTAGAAGGATAAGAAAGGCTTTCTTGGCAGACAATGTACATGAATAACGACTTGAAGTTAGCAAGACAAAGCAATAAAATACAAAAAGCATGTAAAGGAAAATGTTGCATAAAGAGGCACAGTGCTTTCAGGAAATTGCAAAGAAAATGTGTCTGGATCATTTTGAGTAAGAAGGAAAGTGCTCAAAAAAAAAATAGGAGATAAACCACGCAGGGCTTTGTCAACCATATTACAAGTTTTGAACTCAAGGATTCTAAGAGAAGTAAAATTATCAAATATTTATTTTTAAAGCTCATGTTAGTCGATTCAGGAAATTTTGGATGAGAAGAGAGTTGCAATAGTTCCAAGGAGATAAAGGCCATGAAGACGGAGAACAAGGGTCATTTTTGAGAGATAATTAGGAATTAAAAGTATCTGTATTTCACAATTGACTGGACATGGTAGAGAGGGCAAGAAAGGTGTCAAGGATGATTCCAAAGACTGTGACTTAACCAGCTGTCATAGAAGCAAGGGTGAGCTGTGGAATGGGAAATATGCTGTTAAGAATGCTTTGTGAGCCTTCGTAATTAAACAGCAACTGCTCTGAGAGGCCAAACAGAAGACCAGAAGCATGATGGCATTCTTCCTTGACTTCATGGCAGCAGGAACCAGAAGGTAAGAATGTCTTGAGAAACTGGAAAGGAAGCCCTATCAAGTCCAAAATTAAATGCATCTATTTAGTGCCTAACAAAGCAGCTCCAACAAACACTAAGAAGAAATCAGGCAAAAAAGTAGTTCCCTAGTGGAACTAGTCACGGCTTCAGAATGCCCTACTTACATTCTGAGAGCAGAATTCCAGTGAGGTATACACAAGGGGAGGAAATTCAAGAGCCAATCTGGGACAAATAATAGAAAAGGATGAGAAAAATAGGAATAAAAACAAGGCCTGGAAAAAGATATTTTTAAATCAGAGAAAGATATAGTACTCTAAAAGCAATATCATAGCATCATTTAAAAATACACTACAAGAGTGGGGGGTGGAGATGATATTGGTCAAAGGGTACAAACCTTCAGCTATGAGTAAATACTGGATTCCTATCAAACATCACATAGTATACTCTAAATATATGCAATTTTTATTTGCCAATTATATCTTAATAGATTGGAAAAATTTAAAATACTACAAGAAGCAAAAATAAAATTTACAAAGTTTCTGCTTTGTATTTCCATGTCATTCAAGAAATATAGACTTGCTCAAACCAAAGATAAAAGATGAGCTATAACAGCAGAGTGCAGAGTAAAAATTTGGAGCTGGAAAGGAGTTATGTGGAAATAAAAGAAAAAGTGACAAGATAAGGAAGAGTATAAGAAAATTTAAAAGAGGCCAGGCACAGTGGCTCACGCCTGTAATCCTAGCACTCTGGGAGGCCGAGGCAGGAGGATCGCTCAGGGTCAGGAGTTCGAAACCAGCCTGAGCAAGAGTGAGACCCCGTCTCTACTAAAAATAGAAAGAAATTAATTGGACAACTAAAAATATATAGAAAAAACTAGCCGGGCATGGTGGTGCATGCCTGTAGTCCCAGCTACTCAGGAGGCTGAGGCAGAAGGATTACTTGAGCCCAGGAGTTTGAAGCTGCTTTGAGCTAGGCTGACACCACGGCACTCTAGCCCGGGCAACAAAGTAAGACTCTGTCCCCCCCCCCAAAAAAAAAGAGAAAGGAAAAGTTAAAAGAAAATAGCAAAATTAAAAATACCATTAGTGTGTTCTTTTTTAAGATGGGGACTGAAAAATACGCATTTAAGTAGGAGGCAATGGCAACAAAATCTTGGAACGGACTTACTGG
>CAUYRT010076040.1:0-33326 GCA_963574885.1 Lepilemur ruficaudatus
AGTTGGCCAATTAATTTCTTTCTATTATTAGTAGAGACGGGGTCTCGCTCTTGCTCAGGCTGGTTTTGAACTCCTGACCTTGAGCAATCCGCCCGCCTCAGCCTCCCAGAGGGCTAGGATTACAGGCGTGAGCCACCGCGCCCGGCCTAACAGGTTTAGACTCTTTAAATCAACAATTTATTAGTTCAGGAGGGGGCGGGTAAAAGAGGAAAACTACTGTCTTATTAAATGCTAACCCTGTGGAATAGGTCATCTTTATGTCTCTATCTAATGCACAACGTGCATGCAGCATGGCTCCTGTGGTTACATCAGAAGGGGTCTTTGTTTCGTGAGAGGCTTCACATTTATTTGTCTGCCAAAGATGAAGGGCCAAGTTACTTCCAATTCTGAGAATAAATGAAGGAAATTTAGGTGATCTCCAATCACTGAAGCAATTCAACGGATAAGTGTCACCAAGATTAGTTGTTATAATAATAGTTATTGTTGTTACTATTATTATAGTACATATTTTTGCAAATTATACATATAACCCAAGAGTCAAATTTGGAAGAAATCATTATTACCTGCACACTCAATTGGTAAGGTTCATAATTAGGAAATCAGACACTTTGGTCTTGAAGGAGGTCTCTGCCTTCTGAACACTTAACATTTTAAATAAAGTGGCTGAACCAAACAGAACAATTTTGAACACCAGCTCTAGGTGGATTCAGTTTTACCGACATATTAATGAAAACAGCCAACACTATGAGCAGTTGAGGCAAAGTCTGATTCCCAACTCAATGAACATTCCAGTGGAGCTGGGACATATTTCTTCCTGTGAAACATAGAAATAGGATTGTGTTTTGAACTCTGTTTAGGAGGAAAAAGAAATACATAAACTAGTGCAACATTTTTCAAATTGAGTTGCCAGCAGCTGATTCAGCTGGAATGTAATTTATGCTAATAAGTTCCTGGATTTCAAAGTGATTTTTTTCTTATCACACTAAAACCCTTTAATTTAGGTATATATTCCTAAACCCAGAATGGGTAGGGAAATTCTCAGTCAAAAGCCAGGGATACAACTGGCCCTGTCTAAAAGGAGAGGGGAAAAAAAATTACATTGCAGAGGGGTGGAGGGGAGGAGAAAGAAGTTCAGTGTATGGCTTTTAAGCAATTTTCTGCAACGTAGTTCTTGATTTCACACACCATTTACCTCTAGAAAAGTTTACCATAATTTTAACATAGCTTCATTATGTGAAGACTTTAATGTGTCAGGGAGTTGATGGTGGAATGTAGCTGGTGTCATTTAGCTGGGATGGAAGTGGGGAAAATATACCAGATAGAGCCAACAAGCACATGTTCTAGTCCCAAGTCTGTCACTAGCTAGCTGTGTGACATTAATCAAGTCACTTATTTAGTAGAGGCCTCAGTTCCTTCATTTATTAAACTAGATTAGTTGTGATAGTTACACTACATGATCCCTTACTAACCCTTCTGGTGTTAAGTTTTCCCAAGCCAATTGCTTTCAAATTAATTTTTTACTGTGACCCACGATAAGAAGTACATTTTATATTGTGACTCAGTAAACACATTTATAAATTTATACGTAAATGTTTTTATACATGTACAAATACATAGTATGATATATATGTTATAAACACGTGCTTGTGTGTACACACACACATATGAAATGAAACAAAGTTTCATGAAACAGTACTTACCCTTGTTTCCTCAAATGCATTAGGATATTTTTTATTCTATTTCATTAAGAAAAAGCTGGTCAGTTTCCACTATACTGACATCATGATTCACGGTTTGACAATCACCTTAAATAAGCACATGTCTGCAAGTTGAGGAACTGCCTCCAGGTGAATACCTCCAGGTGACTCTGCAGGTTAATGGTTAAAATCCTGATCACTGAAAGAGGAACTTAACTGTGTCGATACGAGTGCACATATTGAATGGATATGCTGTAATTTTAGTGAAAAATTAGGACACACTAAATAAAAACAACCACTAAGTACAAGAACTCTATCAGTGAACCCACTTGTTTTAACCTTTGCACAATTGAACTTTGGTTTTTCCTTCTTCTAAGAGCAAACTTTTTTTTGTAACTTTCTTTCACCCACTACACTGGCTCTTAACTGTCTAATCAAAGGAACCCTAGTTTTTTGATAAATGGATCATCTTCCATTTATAAAAAAAAATCCCTTCAAATTATCTGTAGCTTTTGCTAGAGTAACTTAAAAAAACTCTTGATTTTTTATATTAACTTCTAAAAGCACCATTAATAATGAAACAGTTTGTAATGTTTTCTTTCCACTTTCAAAACCTATTTTGAGGGAAAACATTACAAGGAGATTCTAGTCCTTGCATCTTTACCCTCTCCTCAAAATCCTCAATGGACCCACTATCGCAGTTTTTGAGTTGAAGTTCTAGCACACCAGGGTAACACAGGGAATTCTTGTGTCTTAGATGGTACCCAAGGGTCCAGGGCAATGGGTGATTCATTTACGTTCCATAACACCATAATCAAGGGATGAGGACACTGGGTCTGTAGTGTTCCCCTTTTGGTTTTAATCACACACACTTGCACATGTGAGCGACAACCACAGTTACTAAAGATATTTCTATCAGTTCAGTCATCTAAGGGAATATTTCATTTAGCTGAGAGAAATCTTAAATACCTTCTTGAAAAGGTTCTATTACCAAAAAAACCCTTTTAGATAACACTTGTAAACAGAAGATGATTATGGTTTGTTATTTTAAAAATAAGACATAATCTCCATTTATTAATTTTGAGATATAATATATAAAATCTTAACTAATACCTATAACTATATATGTGATATATAATCACAAACTAATAGGTCTTCAAAGAGGTCTCTGCCTTCTGGACACTTAACATTTTAAACAAAGTGGCTGAACCAAACAGAACATCTTGAACATCAGCTCTAGGTGGTTTTGGTTTCTGGGAAAAGAACTGAAACAATACAAAAATTGTACTATTTCTATCTATTGTACTTCCCCCACCCAATTTATACCAGAATTATAACAAATTCTACACAATTAAACCTTAGATTTGACTTATCTCTATTTATCTTTTATTACATCTTAATTTGACAACGTTATCCTCATCTAACGGCAACGATGTACAAAAAGACTTGAGACCAGTTGGTTGCTCTGTGAAGCTGGATCACTGGGATAGGAGTGTGTGGCCCAATTATTTGCCTTTGTGTTCTGGACTTTATCTCGAAACTTTCTCAATCATATCAACTTTTTAATATTACCACAATGTCTATATTGCTGAAAATTAACCTATAGCCATAATACTTAGGTTTTGCAAAAAAAAGCCAGAGAACTCCACTTTCAGCTCCGTAACTGCTGGCTTCACATGTACAGTGTCGGAACCTCACCCTTCCTTCCCACCATCACCACCTTGTTGTTTGTTTTTCAATATGACATGAGCTCATCTTTCCAGTACATAGAATTTCCATCAAATATATATTACATTGCTGAAGAGCAACTGAAATTTTTTTTCTCCTGAAAAACCCCTTTTTGAGGATATATTCCTGTTAGTTTACTTTCCTATATCCAGGTAAGCACATTGTACTATTCTTGGAGCTTTTCAAAAACACCATCCATAAGGATCCAAATCAAACAGACCTTAAGAGGGTACTGACAATGACGTCTTCATTGAATATGATCACTACTGAAGCCTTGGCTCCTTGTTTGCTCTGTAAGGCTGTGCCAAGATCTTGGCCTTTAGCTGTACCCGGAATCCCTGGAAACATTACTTATTTCATTGTTTGTGAGCATCAGCTTTAGAACGGTTTTACATCCACAACAAAATTTGAGGATGAACAAAGTAGTGTGAATCTCTTACTGAGCTGGAATTGTTTTCTTTACCTAAACACAAGACTTGGAGCCAGTTAGAAGAACAGAATTTTAAGTAACACCCTATGTTGGTGCATTTATAAAATATACCACAAGTAAAACAGAATAAAAGCATTTGCTGTCACAGGATTCATTTTTTTTTTTTTGACCTTCGGTATAAATTTTTTTTCCTGAATATTAAAAGCATTAACATTTTTAAATTCTGAGGGATACTGCTGGGAACTATGATTAAGGACTCACAATGTTTAACTTTTAAAATATAAATTAAAAAAACTACTCTTTATACCCTAGCCTGATGACTTAAAGATATCAGCAGGGTATCATAAAATAACCCTAACACTGAAAATGGGCTTGATTTAAATATCATAAAGGCTAAACATCATGGTTCTATCATCAGAAAACACTAACTATATGGGTAGAAATAACATCGCACAATTTCTATCTGAAGCTTTCAAAGTAGTACGCTAGTGACTGATTCCCTTCTATTTTGGTTGCATTTTGAGTTATAGAACAAAAGCAATTAAAAAAAAAGGGGGTCCTTTTAAAAAATGAAGAAAAAAGGAAAGTCAATACCAAGAACCAAGCAGACTCCCATCAGAAGGGCAGAGAGTGGGGCATATTCGGTGGTTTGTTAGATAACATGGGAGCCACGATCCCCTTCTCCACTTGCCCTCCGGTGTGTGCCAGCCTCGGTGCCGGGGCAGCAGGGCACTGCGGCATGCAGAGGGGCAGACAGTCTTGCTGGCTCCCACTTGCTCCTCAGGCCAAAGTCCAGACAGAAGTTGGCCTTGTGGGGTTCCTGTCATCCTGCCAAGCCATGGCACTCCTGGGACACTGCGAGGAGAATGCTGGCCAAATCTTGCATGAGAAGCCACCTCCTTCACATTCTCTTCAATGTTGGGGGGTCAGACTATAGGAAACCCCTTTTTATCAGATTTGATGGTGTTTGTGCACTCACCCAGGAAAGTAAGAGAAAGAAAAAGAAAGCAACTTGTTTAACCTCACACAATAGAAAGGAAAGGATCCTTCAAAGTGGTTGATCTGGGAATGAAGCCCAACATCCCTAAACCTCAGCTTAGTTTACTGTTTTTTCACTTACCAATGGTTTTTAGAAATTTAAATCATTATGATCCTATCTACTTTGGGCCATCATATCTTTGCTTTCTCAAAGAGAGAGTGGCCCAAAGCCACTGTTGCACACATACAGAATAATCTACATGCCATTTGATAATCAATACACAAAGCATATTCAGCCATGTATGTAGCTCCACAGTACAGACATAAATTTAAAAAGCAGATATTCTCAAAAAGAGGACTTCATTTGCCATTCTTAGGGCTACTAATAGGAGATATCCCTTTTAAGAAGGCTCCGCAACACCACATGCACATGCAGATACTGCGATGAATATTCGCATACCTACGTACAGATGTCCAGAAACAAACACGACAAACATCGACTCATATATGTAATCTCTTTTCTGAACCAATAAAGACAATGCATTTCTAAGGAATATTTGAATTTTATTGTTCCTTTTTTTTTTTTTAGAAAAGTGAAAATCATAACTTTACACAATTTCTTTCAAATGGATAAACTTAGGCAATTTATTGACGCTTCCTTAAATTTTTACACCATGCTGAACTCCAACAGGTTTTTGTTTTAAGGTAAACCAGGTTTTTGGTTCTTCCCTGTGGAGAAGTTACTTTCAAGTCAGTGAAAGTTCTTGGCCCATGATTAAAAGTCTTTGCCAATTAGTACTCAACAACTTCAATTCATTTTTTTCTGGTTCAAGATGAGTAGGAGCCTAATAAGGCTGTGATAAAAGGGCAAAAGGCACCGAGAGCCAAAAGCGGATTAATGAGCTCCTCCATTTATTTGTCTTCCTAACAGCTGAACTGTTACAACTATTGACACTCTTCAAAAGGTTCCGCTCTGAACCCTGTCCAGGCACTGCAGGCTCCAATGGACATCTTCAAATCCAGAGAATGGAGGGGCAAGAGCTTCCCCTGTGTGATGCCAAAACCAACAAAGCCCCATGGATCAGGTAATGAAACTTCAGCTTTTCCCCCTTTGAGATTTATTTACTGGCAGCTGACAAGGGGCAAATTCAGCTCGAATTGTGCAGTCAAGGCCCTGTCAAGCTTTTAGAGGCACCCTTGTCTTGAAGCACCTTCATGACTGGCATTTCACTCAAAAGCCCTCGGCACTGGTCCTTAACAGCTTATGACATCACAAAGGACACTCCAGACAGATGCCTACATGGCATCCTGCAGCATTTTAAAAGAGAATTAGTGGTTTTAATTATGGTCGTAGTATGAAAGGGAACCATGCAAGCTCCACAGGAGACCTTTGATCAGACCCTTTTGCTAGTACAATGCCACGGAACTGTGACTATTCCTGGTAAGGGGCCTTTTCTTGCTGAATGACTCACCAGTGATCTTTGAATGCAGACAAGCTTCTAGCCCTCCCTCTTCATTAGTGAGCATTTCTATACAGGGGCCTATATAGTGCTTGGAGTCTAGGAGCTATACAATTGGGGGGAAAAGAAGTCCTACAGATTCTGGCCTCTACTTAGGAAGTGCTGGAGGACTCTGAGTGACTTTATTCATTAAAACAGGTTGCTATTAATTAACTGTCATAATAAAATAAAGAACTATTATTTGCATTTCTTACTATGTTCTCTTTAGTAATATGTATAAAAGATGCTTGTAACAGAAATGAATTTATTGAATCACTTCCCCATCCCCCCCAATCCCCGCCTTTTTTTTTCTTTGCATTTTGGCAGCAGGAGCCTACTAATTATTGGGCCTAGATCTGTGAGTCCAAATAGAAGTAAAACATAAATATAAAATTAATTAAGTAAATAAAAAATCCTTTCTATTTACCAGTTTCTGCAACTGAAATAAGCAAACATCAAATTAGTGATTTCAACGAACTATCTAGGACAACAAAACCCAAACTTTTTCCAAAATCTCACTCACTTTACCTTGAAGTGTAAGACTATATAACAACTATAGTTACTTTTAAAAAAACTACTCTAACTTGAAGCATAACAAGATTCATTCCTTTTAAAAACTATATCACTTTCAGGAAACAAAATTCTTTGGTATGGTGTTAAAAGAATTTAACCTTTAAAACTGATCCCAATAAGCATGTCCCTTAAAAGATTCATGGTTGATATTTTCGTTATATGAACATAATTCATTCTCCTCTAGAATGTAATCAAGCACAGTCATTTGGGGAAACATTGTGGAAGTACGAAGACTTTTCAAAAGCTTCTCACTGAAATGTTATTTGATAATGTGGAATTATCAAATTCTGCAAAACAGAATTTTGCATAAATATACACCCTATTAAACAGTACTACTGTACCATGTTACTTATATCTGGGAGATGATTTAAATTTCTTATACAGTTTTTCTCTTGAAGGAAAAACTTTTGGACTTCAGAATTTTGGAAGCTGAATGACAGGCAGGTTTTTCATATTTTGCTGTCTCAGACATTTTTCATATTTCTCAGACTTTGCAGTTCTTTTCTTAGGTGCTTTAGAGCAACTAAAATATCAGCTTGCTGTGGATCATTCTGTGCTTTCTGAGTGTAGAGACGGAAATGTCTGATGGTTTCAGATAAGAGGACTTCAGGGTCTGCATCTCTCTCCTGAAGACGTAGCATCCGCTCACAGGCGATGGCATAGTTCTTGTGCCAATTCACTGGGTGTTCTTTTTGTAAATAGACAATCTCCTTATAAAGCTGGAAAACAGCAAAAATGTTGGTATTCCATTATTGTCCTTTGACTTTTTTTTTTTTCAAAAACAGAGAACACAGAGGAATTAATGATAATATAAAAAATCCAAGCAGCCTACAGTAAAAATCTAATCATTGCTAGGCCATGCAGAAAATGCAAGGATGTTACTGTAATTATTACAGTAGCAGGAGGCAAATATGCTTCATCTAAAACTGCTTTGGAGGTTTTTTGGATGTCGCAGGGCAAACCTAAGACACACTGTATCAGGACAAAATGCTCTTCCTCCAGAAAGATGTTCTGGGAAAGCGATTTAGTTCTAATTCATGGAAAGCTATTTACTCAACAGGCAGAAGGGTTGAAACTCTAAATTTAGCTTTGGAGGAATAAATAGCTCTCTTTAGAAGTCTGCATGGAAAAAGAACTTTAAGGAATTTAAATTTTTGTCCCACATGATTTACATACATTTCTCTCTACATTAAAAACAATGCTAATATTAATAACAAGAGCAAGAACTAAACAATCCAAACAAATCCGATATCAAATAGGCCGGGCATAATGGAATTTAAGATATCTTAAGTGAGATATTTTAAGTCTTCACAGTATTCTATTATTTATAATTTTGACAGTTAAAGTTTTGCCCACAAAAATTTAGATTTTTGTCTTTCAGCATCAGTGATGGTATTAAATGGATAGAGTTAGAATTTTTGATATTGAGTTTTCCTGAGAAAACACATCAAAATTTAACAAATCAACAAAAAAGCAGGTATAAGTTTGTAAAATGGAATATTATATTAGCTTATTTGGGAACTTCACAGCCTTCCCGGGGATTGTCGAGTCAGAGCTGGAGTCACAGGAGTTTACCAGTGGACTCGCCGAGAGGACAGAACAAGCAATAATGCTTTCTCCAGGGACAATGCCTTTTGAATTAGAACTGTATTCATGACATCATCCAGTTGAAACGGATCCAATTATATTATCCCCCAACTCCTACTCCAGGCAGACAAATGCATACCTATTTTAAAATAGCATCCTTGTAAAAAATTCCACAATCCATGCTTGATATATCATTTTGATATTTAATAACCCTCAGTCTTCAAGCTGCCTTTGAAGCAACTTTCCCCTTAGTTCCCTTCATTTTATAAAATAGGAGAGTCACCATGCACTTTCATAAATATCAAAGCTATTAAGCCAGCCTCCTACCCTTTTATTCTCTTGTTAAAATACTCAAAAGTTTCTCTATCTGTTCCTCATCTTTTTATGTCTAGCAGTTTCTCCTCCTGAGCCTCCCTCTGATGAGGTATGTGTGTACAGTATGTAGCACGCTGCCCCGCACAAGGCAGGCACTCAGGAACTGTTCAGTTTTCAAAATCCTACTAAGTAAGGTTTTGAAGTCTAAAACAGATGCCAACATTTCCAGGAGCATTTCCCCAAATGCTCAAAAGAATGAGAGGCTCACTTATAATCTAGCTAAATCCAGGCATCAGGTTAACCATACCAGCTTTTTCTAGAACACTTTGTTACTGACACATCATCAACTTATTTTGGATGACCTATTAAGCCACATGTGCTGCATCTTAAGAAGCCAATCATTTCTCCTTATGTGGAATTTTTTTTTTTTTTTTTTTTTGAGACAGAGTCTCACTCTGTTGTCCGGGCTACAGTGCCATGGCGTCAGCCTAGCTCACAGCAACCTCAAACTCCTGGGCTCAAGCAATCCTTCTGCCTCAACCTCCCAAGTTGCTGGGACTACAGGCATGCGCCACCATGCCCGGCTAATTTTTTCTATATATTTTTAGTTGTCCAATTAATTTCTTTCTATTTTTAGTAGAGACGGGGTCTCGCTCTTGCTCAGGCTGGTTTCGAACTCCTGACCTTGAGTGATCCACCCGGCTCGGCCTCCTAGAGTGCTAGGATTACAGGTGTGAGCCACAGCGCCCAGCCCTTATGTGGAATTCTATTTCCCTCTCCTTATATGTGTTACTGTGACATTAGTCTTAGTGGACTGTATTTCGTTAATTGAGGTCATCTTCAACTTACCCAATCTATTCCTAAGGAGCTGGCTACTCCCTGCTCCCCACCATACCTAAACTTAATGTCATCTGAACTCAATCCTCTGCATAAATGATTGAGTGGGATGAGGCAAATAATAACAAAAATATCCTTTATACCTAACAAGCATATTCTTGAAAAACCAGCACCAGGGTAGTAATTAAGTAATTACCATTCAATAATTGGCCTCGCTTATCCTATAAACACTGTCACACATCTGGAGACATATGCAAAGGAGACACCAATAATCTGTGTTCACTGAAAAAAATAAAGCTTGCTGACCCAAAGAGACAATAAATCCATGAATGAACTTCAGTAGAGGCTCGACAATGGGCCATGGAAGAGATCACTGATGAAAATATTGAATATTAGTAAGTTTCAGATTTCTCCCAACTAAATATTGCTTGTTTTTCATAGAATTATAGGATATTAGAGATAAACAGGATTATATGACCAGAGTATGAGCGATAATCTTTTAAAGTTTAAAGCCCACTTTTTTTTTTTTAAGAAAAATATCAAGGCCTGGAAAGGTTAATTGACTCACAGTTGACAATGAATGGCAGAGTGGGCCTAGAACCTGGACCTCCCTACCGCCAGACAGAATTCCACCAAGTTCCCTCCTGTCATCAAGTCCCTAGCTGTCCTCAAGCGGTACGTCTCAGAGGGTCCTGCCTTTGCCCCTGTGGTTTCCTCCTTATGGACTGCCCTCCCCTCCCTCTCTTGCTTCCGTGCCCCGCCATCTGTCTGGCTAGCTCCTTCTGATCTTTCAAGATGACACCCCGGTGACATCTCCTCTGGTTGCCTTCCCTCCCTCCCTCAGCCCCCTCCTCCTCAGCTTGCTCACGCCCTGCTCTCTGTGTTCCCAGAGCACGTCTGTATGCCTCTCATGGCACTACGAGACTGAACTGGGACTGAGGACTCCATCTTCTGTCTCCCTCTCTCGCCTGCTACATTTTGGATTGTGGGGACAAGACTTGATTGTCTCTAACACAATATTTGGTATGGTGTGGGTGCTCAATAAATGCCCTGTAAGTGAATGAACAAATGAATAAACAATGAACCAATGATCAAAATTCAGGAGTACAATTACTCATACCGATTGGACACCATGCTATTTTGGCTTAGCACCAAACACATGCCCTGGCTGAGTAGATCCACAGCAGTCTAGAGAGAGCAGAAATATCTCAGTTGCTCATACATACAGGTCCTGAGCTTTGTTTTCATTGGCCCTTGCCAGGATATTTGTTTCTTATACAGCAGACTCTGCAGATGTCTGAAGAGCCCAATGCTGTAAGTCACAGAAAAGCATAGACTTATTAAAGAGTGCTACAGCAAGCCTCTCCTCTGCACTCTCATTTCCCCTCAGAGAGCACCGATTTGTGCAAGAGCATCAGTGTTCAGCTTCCTGGGGCCACAGTTAGAAGACAGAGCCACTGTCCCTGCCCCTTCATCTCTAACATGCAATCTCAACCAGCCACGGCCCTACTATTTCAAGTAGAGCGACTGTCATGACTTTTACACAGAGGGTAACTTGCCAGAACTGGTTTTTCATAAAGCTATTATATTAGTTTCCCATTGCTGCTCTGAAGAAGTTACCATAAACACAGTGACGAAAAACAATGTAATTTTATTATCTTGCACTTCTGGAGGCAAGAAATTGTAAAATCAGCATGGCTGCATTCCTTTTGGAGGCTCTAGAAGAGAATCTGTTTCCCTGTCCTTTCTAACTTCCTGAGGCCACTTGCACCCCTTAATTCCTGGCCTCTTTCTCCACCTTCAGAGTCTGCAGCATAGCATCTTCAAGTCTCCCTCTCTCTGACCTCTGCCTCTGCATCACGTGTCCTCTGACTCTCACCCTCTCGCCTCCCTGTCATAGGGACCCTTGTGATTATGTTGGGCTCACCTGGATAATCCAGCTACTCTTCCACTGCAAGATCCTTAACTTAATCACACCCCGCTTTTCCCATGTAGGGTAACATATTCACAGGTTCTGGAGCCTGGAGGTTAGAACATCGACATCTTGGGGGGGGGGGGCATTATTCTGTCTACCACAGCCATTTACTTTAGACATTGTGATATAATTGAGTATTTTTTCATACATGCTGCTTTATAATGCCCCAATTAAGCTGGAAGTAAAAGAATAAAAACTCTAATATGATAAACCCTCTCTCCATCCCAAACAATTACGACCACCCTCCCACCAAATATACATATAAAAAAAGTATAACATACATTATATGCATGAACGTAGAGTTGAGCTTTCAAATTTGAAGGTATATTAGCAGTTTCTGCCAGGTTAAAGATGAAGAACGGTGTTTTCATCCTGGGAGTGGGGGTGGGAACTTTCATTAAAATTATATTGTCAATTTCACATTCAGGGCTAAATCCTCCAGGCTTTTCTACTGATAAGGAATGTATAAAACCCTTTATTGTATTATTTTTAATTGTCTCAAATTCATGGACATTTACTCTGAACCAACAGCAACCCCTCCCGTCCCCTACCACCAAGACATTGCATTCACATTGATTACCAAATCTTTTAGGAAAAAAGCTTACATTCATCATCACTATTCGACATTGTCCTTCCTCCAGATGTACGTTATTGTTATGCAAGAGCTGCCGGGAAAAGGGACACTTGCTGGGTTTGTTAGCACATCCCTGAAGGTAGCCATCACGGCAGCTCATGCCATGTGTGACCAATTCTTCAAAGGTGGCTGGACTCTTTGACCACATGAACTCATCCAAATTGTATTCAGCACACCAATTAAATCAATACCTGCCCAAATAATGGTCTGCTTTCTTCTTTTATGTGATTTCTCCCAAGCTTTCCTGCATTCAATCACAGTGAAGAATTGTGCACACATATGGTATATCTGATCAGTTCGTCAAAGTATTTATCCGATGACTAGACTGATAACTTGAAATATGCCATTTTCTGACTTTTTCAAAGATGCTATTGCATAAACTAGAATACATCTATTTTTTCAATCATTATTATGGAGTTATATTTCTTGACCACACTTTAAAAACCTCTTTTAACATATGTAAACCTTTTATATCATAACTTGATTCTCAGTGCACAGATTCTGGCTCAGACTGGGCATCCTTACATGTTTGCTGAAGGAAGCACTCTGTATGGACAAGCAGCACCTGTTTGTATCACTCAGGACTTTACACTAATATTTAGGCCAAAGTTTCTTAGTTTTAGTTATTTCAATTTAAAGAAAATGACAGGAACCAAAAGAAGCAGTAGCATCACTATGAAATGTTCTATACAGGACAGTGTGACCTCTCTTTTTGAACAACAGGAAAGTATAGCATCTATCACATTAACATTCAGATCTCCTTTAACATGTCTGTCTGCACCATTAGACCATGAGCTCTATGGGGGTAGAAACTGTGTTGTATTCATATGTGTTGCTTCAATGCCTAACACAGTGCCTGGCCTCTAGTAAGTATTAAATAAGTGCTTCAATAATTAACTGGCACATTACAAATGGAGATAGGGTTGTAATTGTCAACCTCTACTCAATCAATTACACTCATTTTGGTTTAGTTGAGGCCGGAAAGCACAGGAGTTAAGAGTGTTCCAGCATCAGACAGATATGACTTTGGATTCTATTGCTAGTGTGTCCTTGGACAGGTAAACTTTCTACATCCAACTTGTTTTTTTTATAAAATGGGGATAATAATAATTTCTTCTAGGGTTATTGCGAGAATGAAATGAGATGTTCATGTATAATGATTAGCACAATGCCTCAAACAAAATAATTGCTCATGAAAGTTATTTTTATTATTACCATCATTCACCCACTCCCCAAATTATGGTACTTTTCTGCCATATTAAAAATAGATTGCAAACACAAAAATGTAGATTAGTCACCTTGCTTGCCACATCTCTTCATTGGCCACGGATTCCCAAGAAGTTGAATCAAACCTGAAGTTATAAGAAGACAGTAGTATCTTTCCGTCATCTACATTTATTGCTATGGATAAGTAACACCTGTTTTATAACCTTACAAGGCCAATAAAATTGGCTGGATCTTGAAGTACTGAAAGTGCCAAACCATTAAACTTATTCTCCCAAAAAAGATCAATTATAAGGAATTTTGAGTTTTGGTAAATGTGTTCTTAATCTGCATAATGAGCCCCCAGTGCCTCGTGGGAGCAAACAAAGGGTTAATGGGAAGAGGCTGGAGGTGTCTGGGAGCCAGTTGTTGATAAGAACTGGGGAGGCAGCCTGGAGAGAGGGGACACCTGGCTTTGATAAGTCATTCCTGGAGCTAGGATGCTGCTCAAAGAATGATGGCAAACCATTTGCTGATTTTTCTTCCTTTTAAGTAAAATTTTTCTTATTATAAATCTATTTTGACAGAATGGAGATGAGTGATGTTATGTACATGTATTTAGTCATCAGCTGTTTGAAGAATATGTTATTTCCTAACTTTTCCTTATGACGATTGAAGAATGTTTTATTTTGGCTTAGTTATCCATCTCTGGCTGTTATATAACAATGTGGTCTGTGTTTGATCATATTGACTCAAAAAACCCTTATAGCATTCAAAAAATATCTTGTTTGTTGCTTTTAAATTATAAGCAATAGATTATATAATCTTGAAATAATTCATAATTTTAAAAATATGTAATGGAGACACATTTCTTTAGATGGTGACTCATTTTTCCATATGGGAAAGCATAAACTCTATATAGAAATGCTTAAGGAAGACTAATAATGCTCCAACGACACAACTGGGTTGATGCCAAACAACTGTGAAGAAAAAGTTACTCAAATTGCAGTCTTCTCTATAGAGAACTTACCTGCCATTATTAAAAAAAGGAAACTATGACACAAGTTTATGCATATGGAAACTATCATGAGCAACAGAATGCCTTTTAAAGCTCAACTGCACTTAATGAACCTCTATTATTTAATACTTTTAGGGTAATGAGATACAGGATGCTGGACAATATAGCATTAAAAGATTTGAAAGTAGAAGATGCCATACATCTAACTATTGTGTGACCCACTCAACCACAGCCTCCCTCTCCCTTCTAGCTTCCCATTGTTCTGTGAACAGGAGGACAAGAAAGATACGTTCTCTTTCTGTATATTCTATGGTACTTTGTAGGTGGCACATAACAATATCAATGAATAAAAAGTGAAACAAAAAAATTAAAAGGCATCTCAAAATGTAGTTTTTTTGATACTCAAAACTGCTACATTTATGTGCATAAAAATACAACTGCTGTTCATACCTTCCGTATTCTTCAGTCCAGTTATACATATTTTTTGTAAGTTTAATCCATTCCTCAGGGTTGAATACAATCTCTGAAGGAACCAATTTGTCACAAGACCCCCATGGCCAAAGTGAATAGTTCTTTTTCCAGGTTGGGTCCCCTTCATGAATTCCTATGCAAACAAATGTTTCTTTTCTATTAAAAACAGAAAAATATATGATGCATTTTTAACTTAAAGTTGTAAATGTTAAGTAAATATAATTCATGAAAGATCTTTTTAAAAAATTTATTTTAATTAAAACATTTTTTTTTATTGCCCTAAAATCTATCACTGTAGAAAGATCATTTTTGACGTTTTAAATGTTGGTTACCAGTAAACCATTTGCAAACATTTTAGTTTATTTAAATGTTTCCCAAATAGACTGAAATTTATCTTAGTGTCAAAAGCTATTTCTAAGGGTTGAGGGGAAGCAAACAGACATAGATGAAAAAACCTACCTATCCATAATGTTACAAGAAATCACTTGGGGACAAGCACTGGTATAAGGAAAAAACTACTGTGGTTTTATCTCACATTGTTACTTTGACACTCCTTTCTTTTACAGGTGGAAATATAAGTATTCCTTTTCATCCCTACTTAGAAGTAGTCTTTCCTTCCTCAAATTCCCATAGTACTTTATTTTTTATCTATTTTGCCATTATTGCATTGTACTTAATATTTGCATTTGTAAACCTCCCTGAGTAGCCCAAAAGCATCCTGAGGCTAGGTTGTCTCTCCCTGAATTAACTCTGAATCTGACACAGCATGATCCATATCTAACATGCAATAACTATTTGCTGAATAAAATTAATTATATTAGAATAACTATCAGGAGCTTCAAATCCTGCAAAAATTAGCAACAGAAATGGTTTAAACAAGCTTGGTTCAGACAAAAAATGGCAATTGAATAATCGTTCTCTTCCAGTTTGTGAGTTATGCCTTAATAGCTATTATTACGTAGGAAAAAAAAAAAAACAAATTAGGGGAAATTATTTCAAAGTAAAAAACTTTCTGAACTTTGAAGCAAGACAGTTCTGGCTTAGATTTTAGATTTTTTCCCCACCATTCATTACCTCTATGATTTGGGGGAAATTAGTCTCATCTGTGAAATGTATGATAACTATCTTCAGAGCAGTTTTAAGATTAAATGAGATATATGATATAAAGTACAGTCTCAAAACATAATAGAGTTCTGGTCTGGGGAAGATGGAGTAACCACACTCTACTTTGTCTCTCTCACTGTAAACAACTATTAATTCCTGGACAGAATATATGGAGCAGCTATCTGAAGACTATGAAAAGTAAATGCTAGAAAAAGATTGGGAAAAGAGAATGGAACTAGAAATTCTATCATATCAGTAATGGTTTTCCCCCCTCCATGAGGGCAAAAGGAAGCTCAATATTTAGAAGTAAGTATGTACCAAATAAGGACAAAAAGAGCTCCAAGAAAAGCCCCTTTTTTTAGCCCAAAGAATGGAAAAGAGGACTCCTGAGGTTTGGAGAGAGTGGAGGAAACCCTTCTCTCCTTCTCCTGGCACCAGGCTATAGAGCGGCAGCAGTGGAGACAGCGCGCAGGGATGGCAGTGGCGGCTGGGCAGGGGCCCAAAACTCGGAGGGAGAACCCTTATCTTTAACCAGAGGAGCTGTGGTTCCAGGAGTGTGGGGCAAAGCCCCACTGCTTTTTGTTCTCTCTGTCCCCCTGTACCCTGGCTTCAGATGCAGACACAGTGACAGGAAATGTATGGCAGAAGAAAATTAAGATCCCCAGTTTTCTGGACAGAAAACCAGGAAGGAAGGCTCCAGAAAGCTGGAAAGTACTGGAGTGACCATAGCAAGGAGGCAGGTCAAGATAGCAATCCTATAAAGCTGAGTCTCATGTATCTTTTTATTGCCAGGGCCTAATATAGGCTATAGCATAGTAGATATTTGGTAAATGTTTGTGGGGCTGGATTTTAAAAAATTCACAAAAATCCCAATTTGGGGATGTTAATAATTCCTAATATTTTATTCCAGAATAGAATTAAATATTACCCTTACAGCACATTTATACCCATTATATTCATATTACTCTATGAGTCATAGTAAACTTTAGGCTCTAAACAGCAAAAATACCACATTATTATATTCTTAGCAAGGGATCATTTAACTTTGGGATTAACAAAGACTTTCTGAAGTCTTCTTTTTAAGAAGAAAGAAATCATGAAATAAGTTTTTCTTCTTCAAGCTCTGGACAATTCCAAGCATTTCTTGGACAGGAGAAATCTTCAATACTATGCCACAGAAGTAGGCTATTTATTCTTGACCTTAACTACAAATAATTTTATGTTCTCAAGTGTAGAATGCACAATTCTCATATTTTATCTCAGCTAGCATAAACTGTAGGTGTTTTTCTTATTTATAAAAATGTCTTATCCTTTATAAAAATCCTTAAGCTATTTTTATATAGTGATTATTCCTGAAAACATTTGCTTTACACTTAAAAAGGGGCCATGGTGTTGATCAGGGGGAAACTATAAT
Organism: Lepilemur ruficaudatus; assembly: GCA_963574885.1. Taxonomy (NCBI): domain Eukaryota; kingdom Metazoa; phylum Chordata; class Mammalia; order Primates; family Lepilemuridae; genus Lepilemur; species Lepilemur ruficaudatus. Next base: position 17,464 of record CAUYRT010076040.1, read on the forward strand.
TGCTTGCCATACACCTGCAATGATTTCAAGTAGGCAGGCACATCTCCAATTTCTCTGAATTGTACTAAGATCTTATTTGCTGTTCTTGCTAATCTGTCTTTATTTTTCCTTTAACCAGAACAATAACATTTATTTCTGCCTGGCCTCATTTATGCACAGATATTCAATTTAATTACAAAGATAATCTCACCGGTGACAGGAAAATAGGTGTAGAAAATTGGTCTTTTGGATGAGGCACAGCTGCTACAGAAACAATTTTAGAAAAGCTTAAGATTTTAGAAAAGCTGTTATATGAAAAAATGCTTACTGTTTATTTATTTCAAGAAAACGATAAAGATTAAATGTGACCATTCCACTAGGTAATATTCCTTCCACAGGATTCCACCGGTTCCCAGGGAAGTTGACACCTGGTAAATGCTTTGCCATCTTGGGTAAATACCACTCGTAAGTCATCATCTGCCAGAAAAATCACATATGATGTCAGACTTTTAATATATTTCTTAAAAAGAATCAAGCTTATCAAGTACAATGAAAAGGTTCTAAAATGTGAATATATGCATTAAATATATACATAATGGAAAAACAAGCACAACTGATGTGGCACTGAGCACTCTTAATGACTTAAACCTGGGATTTTATGTGTTAAGATGTGACCAGCATCAGTAATATCAGTACCTAGTTTTATTTTACCTCCAGTGTTCGACAGTCTACCCAGAATGAGCTTCCCCATTCTCATACCTACAGAACATGTACTCCACCTTCAGAACCAGTGAAAGCATCACTGCCCTCCCCCGTCTCCACAGCCATAGTGACATGCTGTTAAAGCACTTTGTACCCACCTCTATTATAGCTCTAGGCCTATTCCTCACTAGACTGTAAGCTCCTAGAGGAAAGGAACTGTATCTTTCATCTCTGTGTCTCTGCACCTAGCACATTGCCTGGCATAGAACAGTTCTCAAATTATGTTTGTTGAAGTTGAAATTTCTTTGATGGCCAGACTAGACAACCTAGACAAAATATAGAAATGTATCATTATTCCACTCTTTCATTCATTCATTCAAAAAAGCAAGTATTGCTCACCTATAATGAATAAGATATAATCCCTGCCCTTGAAAAACTCAACTGTATAATAATCTAGGACTCAAAGTTAAAAACGCTTTTGGCTAAATTATCTGAATTTATTAGTAGCCTCAAAGTAATTACATATACTTACATGCCCTTTTGACTTAACTTACTAATATTAGAAAAAATTATTTTTCTTAATATCATATTTTGTTTTGTTTGAGACAGGGTCTCACTCTGTTGCCCGAGCTAGAGTGCAGTGGCTTTGTCATAGCTCACTGCATTCCTGAACTCCTGGGCTCAAGCAGTCTTCTGCCTCCGCCTCCATAGTAGCTGGGACTACAGGTGTGCGCCACGATGCCTGGCTAATTTTTCTATTTTTTGTAGAGATGGGGTCTCACTTTTGCTCAGGCTGGTCTCAAACTCCTGGCCTCAAGCAATCCTCCCGCCTCAGCCTCCCAGAGTGCTAAGATTACAGGCATGAGCCACTGAGGCTGCCCAATTTTATACTTAATGTATACTTAATTCTATACTTTTATACATACAGATTCCCTCTTTTAAAAGAAAAGACTCCTATTTACACTTTCAAAGCTTCATTACAATTTGGACATTGTCATTTGAGCAGTTGTGCTTAAATGTGTTTTTACTTACCTTATACATTTAACTATTAATAGCAAATGACAAATTAATTTTAATCTAAGTGTAAATTGTAAATACTAAAAAAAAATTTAATTAGATTTTACTACCCAATAGTTTCAGTTCTTAGGGAAATTAACATTAATTACATACCCACTGTGTGCTATGACCTTATTGTTCCTCATTTAATTCTCATAATAACCTTACTATGTGAGAGTAATTGTATCAGATACTGTTGATTGCCCACTCAACAGCTAATACCTTCTTTATTTTACTAATGCAGCCCCGATTTGGATCAGGTAGCTTAGGGCACAATATGCTCAGGTCCAGTCATTGCCCTTGGCTAGTGAGCAGTTCAGGAGTGGCATTTGACCCAGTACTGGTCAGGGGGCCCAAATGGGGGTCTGCTGGGGGCTTCTTGGGCACATGTTACTCCCAATAAAAAGAGAAAGAGAGAGAAGGACATGCCCCAGAAATACCTTGCTTTGTTTTAGGATGTGACGTTTGGAACTGAGCACCCACCTTGTGACTATGAGGGAAAAGTCAAGGCAACCGCAGAAAAGCTGCCTCAGAACACCATCAGCACTGAACTACTTGTATTATCAATCCTAAAATCTCCTATCTCCAGATCACTTGTCATGTAAGATAAAAACACAATAATTCAAGCGGCTCTTAGTCAGGTATTCTGTTTCTTGCATTCAAAAGCATCCTAACTCATATAATGATGACTTCCATTTTAAAAATAGGGAAACACAAGCTGTGAGAGGAAAAATCAGAAGTGCCATGTCACACATCCAGGAAATGACAGAATGAAGACTTAAGTTTAGGTCTAATTCACTTTTTTTTTTGGAGACAGAGTTTTGCTCTGTCGCCCTAGCTAGAGTGCATGGTGTCATCATAGCTCACTGCAACCTCTAACTCCTAGGCTCAAGCAATCCTCCTGCCTCAGCCTATAGAGTAGCTGGGACTACAGGTATGCACCATCACGTCCAGCTAATTTTTCTATTTTTAGTAGAGATGGAGTCTTGCTCTTGCTCAGGCTGGTCTCAAACTCCTGAGCTCAAGCAATTCTCCCCCTTCCGCCTCCCAAAATGCTAGGATTACAGGCAGGAGCCACAACACCTGGCCTCTAATTCACTTTTATTTTATTTATTTATTTTTTGACACAGAGTCTTGCTCTGTTCCCCAGGCTAGAGTGCCACGGCGTCAGCCTAACTCACAGCAACCTCAAACTCATGGGTGCAGGCGATCCTCTTGCCTCAGCCTCCTGAGTAGCTGGGACTACAAGCAAACATCACCAGGCCTGGCTAGTTTTTTCTATTTTTAGTAGAGACGGGGTCTCGCTCTTGCTCAGGCTGGTATTGAACTCCTGATCTCAAGTGATCCTCCCGCCTCAGCCTCCCAGAGTGCTAGGATTACAGGCGTGAGCCACCGCACCCAGCCTCTAATTCACTTTTAAACCTATGTTTCTCAACTACAGTAACTGACTATAGTTAAACTGTATTTAAAATCACACTGCAGAACCATGTTATTAACAAATAACCTAGCTTTTGCCAGAAATGTCTAATTTGACTAAAGATCACGTTAATCAATCTGTATACATGATATAAATGCAAACTGCTTATAAAAATACGTGTAATTTGCTAAATTTCCCTATATTTGCAAATCTGTTTATAAATTTTTCTCCAAAAAATATTATTCATTAATTAAACAAAATATATTAAGTACTATGCTTAATAATTTGTTCAATTAATCATATTGTTCTTTCAAGATTAAGAATTTCTCTTTTCCTGATGACTGCTCTAAAAACATGAGATAGATTTCTTCCCTTTTAAGTATCTATGGTTTAAACAATAAATCTTACAGTTTAAATATAGTTCACTTCTGAAAAATTGTTTTCATAGCCCTCAAAATTTTCAGAAATCTTCTCCTAATATATTTTTGTCACAGAATCAACAAAGTTTATATAAACATTCTATAGCAGAACTGTAGTTAATAATTTTTATTTTGAATGAAATGTTTACCCACTCCTAGTATGATTTATTTTATATTAAATCTAATGTATTTTAATCCCTGGATCAGTGGGCAGTATTAATTTGAATGGTTGACTTGGCTGAATGTAAAAGAACAATTTAAAAATAAATTTACAATACGATAAACATTTTCATGGTTTGCCACATGAACTAGAGACCTAAAATATTATTTGAATATAACATGAAACACATTAATTCTTAAATCATTCAGTTTAAATGAGAAAAAAGTAATTCATATGACTCATTCTATTTGTTAAAATAAACAAAAGAATGTGATATATATTCTACCTAAGAGTGATCATGAAAACTAGACCCATTTGCTATTTAAAAAAAAGACAGTTTTTTCAAAAACATGTTTCAAAATAATTGCTATGTTTTAAGTACATTTTTCATATACTTACTTCCTGATCCACTAATGAAACATCTGGCCTCAACCCCTCACAGTAATGCATGTAACGGAGAGAATTCCCTGGCAAATCTCCTCTGAGTAAGATAATTGCATCACGAGGCATAGAGGCTAGAAGGTTCTTTGCAAATTTATCAATCACATAGTTGGTCCTTTGGTCACAAATGCTAAATAAAAGGATCAAAAAACATTAAAATAGCAACACTTTGCTACAGTTTTAATAAGACTGGGCTTATTTTCTATGCCGTTCCTTTCCCATCATTCAATCAACATTTAGTGTTTCAAAGTATTCTAAAAGGATGCATACACTACCATCTGATAAACAAGGATGCAATTGAAAAACAATCAGTCTACTGCTAACCTCTGGAATTTATAAACATTTTCATAAAAAGGGAATTAGTGCTCAAGAATATGTCCTTTTTTCTTCCATAAAAGCAATCCAATTTTACTTTTAAAAAGTAAAGTTTCTGATTCCTCTTGGAATTTAAGGTAATTTTATGTTAATTCCACTTACGCAAAGGAACCTTCAGAAACGCAAAAGGAAATCTGCCAATTTCTGACATAAATTTGTATGACATTTGTACGGCTTTCTTGCACGCAGAGGTTTCCACCACTCCCCTGAACCACAGGCCTCCTGTGTTCCCCTCTCCCTCTGGAGACTGAGAAACCACTAGGGATGAGACCACTGAGAAGATAGGGAAGGGAAAGGAAGGAAGAGTTTGTTGTTTACCTCTCTCCTAGCATTATTTGCTATTGCCAGCAACAGTTCTTTTTAAGAATGAAGTGGACTTTCTAACTTCAAAGCAAAACAAAAAATCCCCCAAAATCCACCCCCCTCCCCAAACCCCCAAAACAACAGCAAAAAGACTGGCATCAATTCTGAGAGCTTTCTATGAAAAAAGAAGAAGATTATAAGAGAGTAAAAGCATAAAAAAATGAGACAAGCAAAGTCCATCCTTGTTGTTATCACATCCATTCCATTTGATGGAGCTGAGAAACACAGACTAAAAAGTTGAAACACTGAGTTGGTATCACAAAGCAAATAAACACTTCTAGGAAGACAGTATTATCCCTGCCTGTGTAATCAATGTAACTAACAATTACTGTTTCCAGTTATGATTCCCTATTTTGCAGAGGGATGACTCACATTTTACCACCCAGCAAACCTGCTATCTATTCTATTCCCCTGGGACAAATAAAAAAAATAAAAATAAGATAAAACCACCCAGTCTATGCAAGCATGCCTGGTGTTGAACCTGGACTGCCCTAATGAGTCAGGAGGAGAAGATTAGGATGAAAATAAAAAGCTTAGTGAACGTGCTAGGGGTTTGGTGAGCTCTCCTTGAGCATGTAGCAATGGAGTTGTGTCTGGAACATGCAGCTCCTTCTCTCAAGGCCCCCTGATGGCCTTCCTAACATGAGCTCTACCCCAGTATTATAAAGAATATTGGTTTTTAAAGTTAAGTTGAAAGAGGGAATTTAATCTTTTAAAATAATTCCAGTCAAATCTCACTAGAACAAAATTCTATGGGGCCCTCTTATAATTCTGTAGCACTGTACCTGATATTACTGGAAATAAAGGAACCATCATCTATAAGACCTGGATATCTTCTATATTAGACTGAGATTTTCTTATAATGGCTATTAAACAGATTTAAAAAAATACATATAATTCTAATACATAAGAGTTAAGAAACTTTTAGAACTTAATTTAGAAATAATTAATATTCACAACTACAGGGTAAATTGGATAAAGACCAGGTATTACACAAAAGATAAAATCTTTGAGGAATAAGTGAATTGTTTTAGAGCATACAAAAAAGCCCCAAAGCTTTTTACTCTCCATCTAGGTGGCATTTTACAGCATGGAATTTTACATATACTCCAGATTCTACAAAGTATCTCTAGGGTTCTTTAGACAAAAATATAAAAATAGTCTACATGCACCACCCAAACTTTTGTTTGCAATGGCCTGAAATCACACATCACCAATGCTCAGATTCTGGCACTACTGCATTTAACCAAGTGGTCTCACTTTAAGCCTTCAACACCAGTAGAAGTTAAAAATGAAATAAAGTCCTAGAATCTAAACATCCAGGTGTCTCTGGCTTGAATACTACTTTTCATAAAAATAGCCATATGTTACCTGTAATTAGAATATATCTGGTAAACTACAAAAAGAGCTGCTGAGAGCCACTCCAAACACTGAAGCCCACTGCTGTTCAGCACTCTGTTACTCTCAGACGCAAGCGCAGCCAAACCAACGCCAGCCAGGACGGCCACCACAGCATTGCTCTGCATCCAGAATCGTTCCACCTGTGAAAGGGGAGCACGAACAGTATGTCCAGTTGGCGAGCTTATGCAATCAATCAGGTACTTACATATTTTAAAAAATGTACTGCATATATACTAGTTGCTTGTGATTGCTGACATTCAGGTCTTGTTAACTGACTTCCCCAGTCCAAGCCCAGGCCACTTTATTTCTCAGTTTTCAAACATTCCTTTCCCAGTTTGACATGTGCATCTCCCTTACTGGATCCACGCACTCATTTCAGTACTGTGGCCTTGGTCTTGAACTCCAGCAATACATAGAGTGGAGGAGGTAGAGGAACGATTTTTTTTTTACTCCTGAAGTTTCCTTCATGTGGAGAAGCTTCACTAGTATAATAGTCCTGGCCTCTCTCTACCCCTCACTTATTTCCTGCTGTAGGAAGTTTGGGAGCTGGGACGGAGCCTGCATAGCCCTCTTTCCCCCTCCTTTTCTGGGAAGTGAGCTGCCCACAGGAAGCACCTGTCCAGGGGCAGAGTCTGTCCCTGCGGCACCAGTGGGGTAGGGGAGAGGTGGGAGAGGCCTGTGCAGCACTGCCTCTGATAAGTGGGCGAGCCTGTCCATTCTGGGATGCAGTGTGAAGCCCCCTTGTCCACAGATATAAGCCACATTCTCCAGTCTCAGTGTTATCAGTAATAAAGGTGATTGGTTCCCACTTGTCATACTGGTTGATCTTCCTTCTCAATTGATTCAGAACTCAGGCGATCAAGTAGGGTATTATTATTATTACTAGGCTTCTCAAACACACATACAAAAAGACCATTTGGTTTCTGCTGTCAGAAAAGAGCTATCTACGTTTACAAAATTTCTATTATAAGGAGAAGAAATACCCTAATCTCAGCGATGGCTGCCAGGGACAACAGAAACATGATTGCTCTTTTGCACAGGCCTGGGAATGGTGTGGTAAGAAATAAGGGAATATGTTGGCAAACACTCCAATTACAACCCATACTTCTTTTGCTATTTTTTAAATGGATTCCGGGAGAAATGCAGTTATACCTATATTTGCAAGCACATACACGAAAAATGACTAACTTAAATCTACTTTACATTTGTTTCTCTATTTACCATTTTACCATTTTGCTTTTTTTTTCCTAAAAAGAGGTCTTAGCTGTACTGGCTTAATAATTTAATTTTTGATTTATAAAAATGTATATACAATTTTAACTATTTCAAAATAATTTTCTATTTTACAATTTTTATGAAAGACAAGCTTATACATTCTTCACAAACTTTCTGGTCAAAGGATATATCTAAGTAAAACTTACCACACCCATGAAAAGTGGGTTCGAAATATCTAAATTTGCCCTCCAAGCAAAGAACAATGAATAAATGCAAAACATTCCAGTAAAAAGCCATACTAATGATGGATTCTGTCTGTCCCTACAAATAATAAAAATATGTCCAAAATTATTTATATACATGACTATCAATAACAATATTACATACATAGCTTTAAATTATAGGAAGAAATATTTGGATCTATAAAATTTTCCATTTTAAACAAGGAACCAAGAAAGATCTCAGTTTTTAGAATCTGAGTTAAAACACATAACTAAAATGTAGTAATAAACTTGAACTACATATAGTAGAAAACTTAACTTGGAACTAAGTAGCAAAGGATATAAAGTTAGAATTCACAGAAGAAATACAAGTTATTAATCTTGTTAAATTTAAGTAGTAATCAAACATATGCAAAATAAAAATATTTTCATGCTTGAAATAATAAAGATTTAAAAACGGCGAATCTCAACATTTGTATAAATGCGGTAGTATGGCAATGCATGTTAGTACAATCTTTCAAAAAGTTAATTTGATAATATTTATATCAAGAGCCTTAAAAATAATCACAATCATTGACTCAGTTATTTGACATGTAGGCATAAATCTTTAAGCAATAACCAGAAATGCAAAGAAGAATTCATAAAAATGATTTAGTACTACTTATAATAGCAGAAAAAGTGGAAGCAATCTAAAGACCCTTAAATAGAAGAACGTTTAAATTAATTCTCCTGTGGCTATAGGTTAGACTATTATATAGACATTTAAATGATTTTTAAGTATTTTTATGGTATGGGAAAATCCTCACAATATAATGTTTAAGTGTTAAGCAAACAAAACTGTAGATGCATGTACAAATATCCATTTACATAAAAATACATACAATCAACACACTAGATAGTATATGAATAAAAAAATTATGGAGTCTATAGATTTTAGGTCTTCTTTTATCATCAGAGGAATTTTAATAATTGCTTCTTTTTTAAATCAATAATAATAATCAGTTATGGACAGAGAAAGAGATCAAACCTGAAGTTTAAGATATCAAATGATTGACTACTTAGACTGCTAATACACTGCTCAGTTTTTTGAAATCGTTGATTTATAATCAGAAAAGAAAAGCTAGTAAGAAAGCAATATATAAAATTTGTCTTAATAGAAGTAGCTAGAAGAGTCATTTATTTGGGATATAAAATAATACCGGCAATATTCTATAATGCCATATTGAAAACATTAATTCAGTTCATAAACATGGGGAAAATAGCAGGAAAAGAAATTATATTACTCACTTTCTTGCTAAACATATATTTGCCCAAATTGCGAGGGCTTGGATATTGAATGAGAGTTCGGTCCTCATACTTGTTACTTGAGAACTGTAAAAAACAACCTAACTTATTGTTGGCAGAAAACAAATTAGGTTAATTACAAATAAAATATTCTTTGTAGAATATATTTGATTATGCTCTAAACAATTGTAAAGGCTGGGATCAGATTTCAAAGTTATTTTTTCTTCTTTTAAATTCAGGAGAAAAAGTACCATAGAAAGAGGTATAGTTCTAAGATAATCTTCCAATTGTAACATTTGGTTACCAACTTACATAATTTAGGATAAGATCAGAACAAATAATTCTTCTGTTATTTTTTTTTCTTTCGGAGACAGAGTCTTGCTCTGTTACCTGGGCTAGAGTGCGGCGGTGTCACCACAGCACACTGTAACCTCAAACTCCTGGGCTCAAGCGAGCCTCCTGCCTCAGCCTCCTGAGCAGCGGGGACTACAGGTGCATGCCACCACACCCAACTAAATTTTCTATTTTTTTGTAGAGATGGGATCGCACTCTTGTTCAGGCTGGTCTCGAACTCCTGGCTTAAAGTAATTCTGCCACCTCAGCCTCCCAAAGTGCTAGGATTACAGGCATGAGCCACCTTGCCTGGTCTCTTCTGTATTTTTGATATACGTATACTGTATAGAATATCATCGATTGGTTTGATAAGAACTTGTTTGAAATGAGTTTTTTAACTTTCTTCTGTTGGCAGTGTAGACATGGCCTCCAGTGATTTAGCAAATCAAACAAAATTCCAATAGTTTTCTGGACATCCAATCATGAAGGAAACAAAGCCCAATAGAGGTGATCTCCAACCATTCTTTTTTTGGGTTATCTTCTTTAAAAGGCTTCTTTGTTTTCTATATTATTTGATTTGAAAAACATTTAAGCAATTTCAGAGAAATGTATTCTTTTTTTCCCTACAATTAAACTAAATTCTTCCATTAACTAATAAACCTTTTCAGGTGTTATCTGAGTTCTAAAATAGCTTCTGCTCTAGCAGTCTCTGATTTTTAAAAAAGAAACAATTCTATACACCATCTCAAAGAACTTTCTTCTCCCTACTGGCAATTTTACTGGAGAAAATGTGATGCCCTAATTATGGAAACCATACAATGTGTATTTTACTAATGGAGACTCATCTACTATGAGCAGATATCCTTACTTATTTTCAAATACACTTGAAAAATTGATTCCAGCATGAGGCCCATTTCAAACCATTCTTCAAAAGGAATGAAGTCAGTCTCAAAATTAATTCTTCAAAATCTGTTGCTTAAATGTAAGCTCCAAAAGATGGTCACTGCCTAAGGTTAGATTCAATAATTTCCTTGTACAGGATTGCCATTTAGAGATATGCATGGGGAAAGAATTTAATTTGCTTGACTGGAAAAGGGTAGATGATTAGGTTCCATCATGTTGAAGGATTTTCTCGTAAGTTAATTATGAGCTGCCTTTTTCAACACTCCTGTCCACCTGAAACAATTACAGACTAGAAATTCTCACTCAGAGGATTATGCCTCCATTCTACATGATGGTTTGGTTTGAACAAATAGCATGGGCGTGAGTGGTCATCACTTTTGTCAAGCCTTTTTTTCTGGGTATAGGACCTGCTATTATTTTAATGTAAAAGAAGCCTTTAAGTCTCACAATAGATGACTTTTACGTGCAAACTAATAAAAGTCAAATGTATGGATTACTCTTGAGAGTTCTTTGGAGTCTGTGTGGGATTTGTTAAGGCAATATATTTGCTAATGTTATAACAACCTCTGGAAGGTAGGTAGAAAACAGCAGGCAGTGAGTCTTTCTACATTGAGTAAAGCAGAATAAAATGAAAGCTCAGAGACATTGAAAAGGCTGTCTTTATCTTTAAAAGGAAACTAAGCTTCTTGCTACCTTCCCCCCAACAAGAAAGAAAAAGGAGGCCCAAAAGTCTCATACATAAAAATAATTATTTAAAATCAGTTGTGAGACCCATCAAAAGTTTATATAAAAATAATTGATGTCAGAGAAATATTTTCAAGATGTAAGGTTAAGTGAAAAGCAGCAGGCTAATAAAACAATATGTATATTATGATCCTATTTTTTAAAGCAAAAATATAAAAAAGTAGAAAGATATAGACAAAAATGTTAACAGATTAGTAACTGTGATCATCTGTGCATGTTAGAATTAAAGGCATTTGTAATTTTCTTATTTTTACTTACCTATATTTTCTAAATTTTCTCTAAAGGTTATGTACTTCTTTTTGGAATAGAAAACAAAACTTGTTTAAAAAGAAAGGAAGGAAGGATGGGTGGAAGGAAGCAAACTAGTAAGTAAACAAGAAAGAAATCATAAGAACCCATGAACTGTCTCACACATAAGGTTGAAATACTCTCTCCATAGTTTTTTAAAATAGCCCCAAGAGTTACAAATTAGTTATTAGTTAGGCGATCCCTTTAGTGTTATAGACACCTTTTCTCCCAAAATTTTATATTGTGAATATTATAATTAGTACGGATATTTTTCAAGTTGGTATGAATATTTTTCAAGTTGTCTTAATCTGTGAAGATTTTAAAGCAAACATTAACTCTTTTTTCAAAGAACACTATTGGATAATATAGATCAAAATATATTTGCTTTAAGCTGGCTCTAATAAGGTTGGATGTTAAAAAGATGTAAGTCAGAAATAGAGCTTAGACAAGGACAGTCTAAAGTAAGTCATAGGAGATATTAAAGACATTAAGCTCTGAAGAATTAAAAACCAAAATAGCAAGACAATAATTGTTCAAATTGTGCTAAATACAATGTTACAAAATGTCTCCAAAAGAAGGACAATATAAAAACCAGAACAAAGAACAAATTATAAAGCAATACCACATTGGGTAATTTTGTATCTAATTGAAAGTTGAAACATTATAGTTTTATAAATGCTCTATGTAGTCTCCTAATATATTCTCATTGACAGTTGTATTTTTTCTTTTTAAATTTTTTATCTTATTTCTTTTTTAATTTTTTAAATTATTATTATTATTTTTTTTGGTATAGAGATGGGGTCTTGTTGTTGCTCAGGCTGGTCTCAAACTCCTAAGCTCAAGGCAATCCTCCCACCTTGGCCTCCCAGAGTGCTAGGATCACAGGCATCAGCCACTGTGCCCAGCCATTCACTGTTACATTTATTGCTCACTTTAAGCTTTATCTTATTAAAGGAAATGCTAGAATATTTGACAGTACGGTTGGCTCTCTGTATGCATGGGTTCTACCTCCATGGAGTGAACCAACCTTGGATCAGAAATACTCAGAAAAAAAAAACTGCATCTGTACTAAACATATGCAGACTTTTTTTCTTGTCACTATTACCTAAACAATGTAACAACTATTTACACAGCATTTACATTGTATTAGGTATTATAAGTAATCTAGAGATAATTTAAAGTATACAGGAGGGATGTGCGTAGGTTATATGCAAATATTACCCCATTTTATATCAGAGATTTGAGCATCTGCAGATTTTGGTATCTTTGGAAGGTCTGGAACCAATCCCCCACAAATACCAAGGGACAACTGTATATACAAACAATTGTTAACTGTAGAGGTGAAAACTACTTCTCAGACATACTTCACAAAGAGATGAACTCAGAAATCCCTAAAATTTTTTAAAGGAACTAATAGAGAATTCATTTAAAAATAGTTTAAATATTTCATACTCACAGCAACATTTTAGACATACTGGATCCTATTTCAGATTTGGCCTAAACAAAAAAGAGAAAAGTTTATTTGCACAAGTATTAAACTGAAGCTTTATTAGCCTACTGTATTTTAACGATCTTGATTTAAAAGATATAGATTTTAAATATACAATACAACAACTCTCTTCATTCAAAGTCTTTACTTCAGAGCCTTATTGAATTTTTAAAAAGAAGTCACCGTAAACTAACTTGGACATCATTTAGGAAGAATTTTAGAAATAACAGTAGGCTAAAAGTCAGTTAAACTATTCCAGTAGGAACAATTAACACATTAATGAATTAATAGTCCTTTTACATTTCTGTTATAGACTCTCTTTAAGCTCTTTTGGGGCACTTTGATTGAAGTTCATTACAACCTGATAGTCTATAATTTCATAATTCTGTGTGATTTATACAAATTTCAAAACTGAAATGGCCCTCAGATGGTATTTTTATGAAATGACCAATATAAGCAGAATATGAATTTAAAGTATGAAACTCTCTAAGTCAAAATAATTAATAATTATCCTTTTATTAATCTATTTTATTATGAAATAACACCTATATGTAAAAAATATATATGGTATATATTTACGGGATAAAAGAGTTTTTAAAAAAATCTACAGACCCACCATTCATTTAACGAATAAAACCTCATCAATAACATTTCACCAAGCCTTCGCAGGCCTCTTCTTCCTTATCCCCAAGTGGTAACTACTACCTTGAATTTGGTGTTAATTATTCCCCTTTTTATAAATATATTGTTTTGCTACTTTTGTATGTGCCCTTGAACAATAGATTGTTTAGTTTTTGCATGGTTTAGAATTCTGTTTAATGGTATCATATACCATGTACTCTTCTGAGACTTGCCTTCTTTAGTAGAACACAAAAAGCACAAACCATGAAAGAAAAACTTGATACAACATCTATAATAAAACAAAAAATCTTCTGTTTATCCTTGCATTTTTCAGATGACCTTTAATGCAACTACATTTAATATATATCTTAGGGAAAGCAAGGCCTTTTGAATTTCTTTAGAGCACACTGTTTCCATTAGTGAACTCAAATGCTATGAGCATTTACAGATGTCTAAAACTAAATACTAACATGAACACTATTCATCAAATATATACATATAAAGTGCTTTGGTTAAGGTAAATTTAAAAATTTGAGGTTTTTTTCTCCTTTAATCTTTTCCAAATATTCCTCTTCACAACTTAAGTGCCCACAGTGATTCTCAGTGCTAACAGGACTGAAATGCTTCAACTGCAGGTAGCAGACTCTTTTTAATGCTTGCTATCCTGAAAAGTATATTCAGGATATATAAAAGTATGATGTCAAGTCAAGGGATTTGGATTTTTTTCTATTATGTCAAAGGCCACATTTCAAGAGAGAAAGCCAGTTACATAAATAACTGAAATGAAAATTCCATCCATTGTCATTGACAAATACTAACTGTTTTTGTTTTTGTTTTTGTTTTCCTATCAAGGCCCAGGCAAAGCACTGAAGTTTTGGCCACTTATTTCCTAAGAAGGGATTTAAACATAAATTTACCAGGCTGAATGTTCCATATTCTTCCCTGAGAAAATGTGTCAAAAATCCTAGCAATGTTGTCTGGTCTCCCCAGGTCCACCGGGCCTGGTTGAGGTAGGATGAGACAGGAAGGTAGACATAAGGCAGCAAACCAGCAGAGAAGTACAGACTCAACCTGAGCAGAAAGCCCAGGGAGAGTTCCTGCAACAGAGCACATTGGGTTGTAGAACAATGTTTATTTTAGTCGATTCATCCTGGAACCTCAAGAATACATCAAGGAAAACATCAAATGTGTTTACTCAGAGCTGATCTCTCAATTTATATTAAGTCACTACAGAATACTATGTTAAATCTTCTGATTACTGTGGATTACTAGAAAATTGCATCCGCCTGAACTCCTTTGCATGGCAGGTGAAATCTGAGTGAAGCAAATAATATTAGCAAAGATTCACGAGTATCATGTTTGTTATATCTCTTACATTTAAAACCATGTCATGACATGCAGCATTGCACAGCTGAGATAACCCAGTTGGAAGTGATTAGTGTTGTTTGGCTGATTTTGAATATGCTCAAAATACTATTCTAACACCAATTCACTTCATCATCATCATCAGGATTTTACTTTATTATGATTACACATTGACAATATAAGTCTTTCAACAAGAGTTCTGGACATCATGGACATGTTTGGCACAAATGAGGCTAGCTTTTACATAACCTCTAAGCTCATCCAAATGCTTTTTTCCCTCGATTTACATACAGGATAGAGTACTAAAGGAAATTTGTTGTTATATGTAACAATGTTGCCTCATGTACCTTATTTGGGGGAATATATTTCTCATCTGTACACTTCTAAAAGAGGACAATATGGACAAAGTTTTATAAAGATGAAGTCCAAAAGAGTATAAATTCTGGTCTGTTGAACCAATTCTAGTATTTGAACCAAGATTCAAATACCAATTGCTTTAGTAACTGGGAAAGACATCTCAAAAATACCGTATTTGCAGATTGCCAGTTTTTCCTTTACAGAAAAGAGAAATCCATATGTGAGGATGAATATAAGAAGCAAGGTTTGCATTCACCAGAAGTAGAACAAGCAGTTGATTTATATTAGCATTTTCAAATAAACATCTTAATTGGAAATGAAGTGTTTTATTATAGTACTGATTTCATTTGAGATTTCTATAGCAGTATGAGATGCATAAAAAAATGATGGCATGAAAAGAGTGTGAGAAATAACTAATCTAACAATATGCCTTTGCTATTCTTTTTTTTTTTTTTTTTTTGAGACAGAGTTTTGCTCTGTTGCCCAGGCTAGAGTGCCGTGGCTTCAGACTAGCTCACAGCAACCTCACACTTCTGGGCTCAAGCAATCCTTCTGCTCAGCCTCCCGAGTAACTGGGACTACAGGAACGCACCACCATGCCCGGATAATTTTTCCTGCATATTTTAATTTGTCCAGCTAATTTCTTTCTATTATTTTAGTAGAGATGGGGTCTCGCTCTTGCTCAGGCTGATCTCAAACTCCTGAGCTCAAACGATACACCCGCCTCGGC
>CAUYRT010076042.1:0-17983 GCA_963574885.1 Lepilemur ruficaudatus
TTTTCTCATATCTATTAGAATTTATCACATCCTTGGGTTGAATACTAATAGTATCAATCATTCTAAGGTGCTAAAATATTATTTTTTGAGATTTATAGCCCTGTTAGCTTTATTGTGTGTGTGTGTGTACTCAAAAGCCTGAAATTCTTTTTGTGAACAGACTTGTCTGGTTGATTTTAAGGAAGATTTGTCTTTATTCTGATGAGTTCTGTGACTTCTGACTACTCATTTTATATATTAATCTGGAAAATAACTCACTCCATTTTGAAACCATGGAGTTGTGTGTGTCAATTATATCTGCCACAATTAGTGATACTCAAAAAGTAGGTTTGTCTGCACTGTCAATATATAAATTGACATATATATAAATAATATATGAATATATCATCCCCACTAAGAAAAGGCCTAAAAGCACTTTGAATAAAGAACACAATAGTTTTTTAAATTTACATAACCTAAACATTGTGAATGATATCATTAATAATATTACTAAATACTTCTGCTGATCATGGAAAATGACCACAAATATAGTAATGTAGTTTTATAATTATTTTATGAAAAATGCTTATACTGTGATTTTTCTTTTAAAATTTTTATCACTAGCTTCGGAAAATGTAACCATTTTTTTCTCAAGAAAATATGATGGGATCATTTCATCACCTGATTTTCTTCCATATAACTTATATTTCTAAATCTGAACAAACATGTACCTGAAGAAATAAAAGCAGCATTACAAGTAGCTGTTTGCAGACTGGATAGTCCACTATGCATTATATTATCACACAGAGAGCCTTTTGTGAGTGGATCTATGACCCAATCACAGATTCAGAATATTTGTAATGTGCCCCAGGAATATCTACTTTAATACACGTCACAGTAACTAGTGACTCTAATGTGCAGCCAGGCATCGATACAACTGCTATATACTGGTTTTTTAGAAAATAAAAATCAACTGTAAAATTACATTTCGGTTTTATTTTATTTCCTTGATATTTTCCTATTTTCTTCTAATAGCTGACTTTTATGTTTGTGCTACTTGCAATTGAAATATATATTTTTGTGAATTTCTACAACAGCGTGTAGAAATTTCTACAACAGCGTGACTAGCAGTACTCGTCAGTGTCTCCAACTTCCCACAAAAATACTAATAAAGATTCATTCCAAATCAAAAGTAATTGGGGCTAAAATCCAACTTATATTATGAAAAATCAACTGTTTGATTTGTAGAATGAGCACTGTGATAACAATAGTCAGATAACCCCTCATTTCTTGAATGAAAAACAAGCCAATCAGCCTCTGGGTCACAAAAAGAATAAATTGCCTTTGTTATGATCATTGTCCCTATTTCAGAAGACCATGGCTAGGTTGGGAAATTAAATGAAAAGAGCTACCTTGGGAGCCTGTTATAAATTGTAAAGCATAACCCTTTCTCTGACAGGGCAGACACAATTCAACTCAAGTCCGTTTTATCCTTTATCACTATGGCTCCATTGCCAGATATTTTTATTAAAAAAAAAAATCTCCAAATTGAGACTGTTAAATAAAAAGGGTAACACCTATTTCAAGCCCCACTTGTCTGGCCTTATTTTTGTCATTTGTAAAATTGTTCAGGATAATTTTAAACACAAATCCCTGATTTGAGCAGAATGAGATAATTGGCAAGGGGGTGGTGTTAGTATATGGAGACAGAAGCAGCATGTTTAGAGAATTGTTTTAAGTTTTTTGCTGAAAATTGGAGGAGAGAAGTAATGTAGTAGCTGTACCAATATATATCATCAAGATAAATGTTTCTGTCTTTTTCTTTTAATGTGATATATTAGGGCGCATTTTTAAACTTAAACGGAATAATCCAGTAAGTTGAAAAAGAAAACGTGATATACGACAGAAAGGGAATAAATTCAGCAGGAAACTCCCGTAGTAATGCACGAGAGTGAAAGATTTCACCAATGAAAGGATTGAATACAGAGAGGCAGAACAATTTTAAACAATTAACACTACAGGAAACACATTATAAGTGCAGAAGTTAGGCAGTTTATGTAGATGGCATAGATTTGATAATAGGAGTTTGTTGGCCCATGATTACATCTAATTTCTTGGTGAAATGAGCACCAAGTAATTGGTGGAAATTGAAGAGAAGACAGAATATCATAGAATAAAAGAGAGTAGAATGTGAAAATTGAGAGTGAATTTACAGAGGAAATATATTATTAATGGAGACAGATTAGAATATTTACTTTGCTGGGAATTTGCTTGTGCTTTTCTTTTGGCTTATCTATTCACAATTATCTGACACAAGTTAGTTAATATTTCTATATCTCATTTTCCTCTCTGTAAATTTCTGAGAGTAATACATCATAACATTTCTGTGATGATTAATTTTGTTTACACATTTAAAGTCCTTAGAAAAGTATGTTTTATAGTTTTATTGTAAGGCATTTAAAATTTGTTGTCCTGTTTTAAAATTTAAAAAATTCTGAATGTTCTTTGTTACTGTTGCTATTGTCGTCATTTTTCAAAAATAACTTCAACTCCTCTTTTCCAGAAACAGATGCAGATGGAGTTTTCCAGGAGACATCAGTGAAAAGACTGAGTAAGTACCACAATTGAGTGGCTACGCCCAAGAGCACCTTTGGTTTGTCTCATGGAATACAAGTTGGGTAAGAGCTTAGAGTTCATGATTTGGGCATCCTGACAGGAGAAAAGAGTGCCAAGATGTCTGTACTAGAGTATGTGAGCTTTAAGATAAGGGGTATGAAACAGGAACTTTTAAAATCAGGATTTTGGAGGAGATGTGATACAATTATTAGTAATAAAAAGATCTTACACATTTACCATTGAAGGGAGTGGATAAAGTAGAATAAAAAAAACTTTTAGAAATTAGAAGACAAGGAAACTAAGATATTAGACCCTAAGCTCAAAGGTATTAAACAATTTTATTCACTTAGGCTGTTCATGGATCATTTGGTTATTATTCTGGGTACATAGGAAGATTTCATTTCTGGATCCTATGAAAATTTGAGTAGTCATAAAATCTGCTTTTCTCAATGAAGAATAAGCAAAAATAACATTTTATTTCATAGTAGAAGTTTTAGAATTAATGTACAGTTCACCATCCTCCATCCTTTCCTGCTACAACAACTTAATATATTAAGCAAATATATTCTCCTTCTGTCTGGGCCGCTGAATGATTGAAATGAGAAAAATTCTCTAGCAACCCGTTCTGGACATGTGCCACAAATAAGAAATAGCTCCTTATTATTTAAGCCACTGAGATTTAGGGCACATTGCTGGCATAGCAGAAATCATTCTGACTGACATGAGATGGATTATTATTATCATAGATGGTGAAATAATGTTTGTACTAGGAATGGAGAGAAAGATGTCCCATCTGTAATGAATGGGTAAACAGAAGCTGGACAATACTAGGGAAAGTAGATGTAGTAGTTCACCTAGAAGATCTCCTCTTCAGGCTTGAAACACTTTTTCTCCCAGCTTTTGGGAGGGTTGGAAGTTGAGCACTCTCTAATATGCCCCTTTCTGGGAATTGCCTTCAGCCTACCAGAGCACTTCATCCATAGCCAAAGTCCCTACTGGGAATAGCCCTTATCTAATAACTGGTATTCCTGTGGGTATAAATACCAGTCTCCTTGCCTTTAGAAAGGACAATCCAGAAGTACTATCCTAGCTGCAGAGCTTCCTGTGGGATTGGGTGAAGTCTTTGTTAAAACTGTGCAGTTCAACCACTCACTCTGCCCTGTTCTGCTTTTTCCTGCTTATGTATGTGTATTGATCCTGAGGGTACTCTTCAATAAAATTTCTGCTCACAAGTCTCTGTGACATTATCTGTTTCCTACGGAATTGGCCTATTATAATTGTTTCCAGGTGTGGCTAAAAAGAACAGACTCTCAGACAAATTTGGAGTTGGCTCATCTACCAGCATAATGGCAATATAGATTCCATTAATTGTACTCAGTAAATCAGTAGAAGCTAGCACAGAAAGCTGAAGCTTCTAGCACAGAAAAACAACACAATTGTTTAAAAATGTGCAGATGGTAAACTGGTATAGTGTACTAATAGAAGGCAGAAGAAAATACATGATAATAGCTGTACTATTCACGAAGCCAATGAAGTTAGATAGCTGCTGCTGAGTGCCATTAATACATTGAAGAAAAATAATAAAATATTGAGGGTAAGTAGTAATAAATTGAATTTTCAAAGTAAAATTCAATATGCTACTGTGGCATCTTATAAAGACAGGTGGAGCACAGAAAATTCTGAATATTAGGCATAAGACATATTTGTAGAGTTGCATAACTCCAGAGAATAATAAATTCTCAGCCACTTCAATCCAGTTATGTCAAGGTCTTGGTATAGTTGTTCTTCACTCTACTTAGGAAGGAGTGGTTTCATAAGATGTGAAATTGAGAAATCTGGGTTGATGCCTTTAAAAATCTTAAAACAAGATTTTTGTAAACCATATATTCTCACTTAAGGGATTCATTCCTCTTTGGTAAAGGCTATTTCCTCTTCCCCACAAATGCCTGCACTTTGCAAAGCAATACAAACTCCTTCCAGGTCTATTTACACCTGTCTTCCTGACCAATAACTGTGATTAGATCGTACTAAAACAAGACAGCAAAAGTGTTGGATCTAATAAAGAAAATGGGGAAAACTATAAACTGATGAAACTGTAAGACTTAGCCAGTATACTCTCATGATCTGGGAGATCATGTATAAGACTTGATCTTGAAGGTCAGTTGGAGTGGACCATTAGGTTAGATAAGGAAAAATTTATTTGTGTGGGTGAATTCTCCCATGAACGATTATTAACACCCTGTCAAAAGCCACAGGAGAAGGAATTAATCTATAATTTTAATGGTGCTTAAAAGCTTAATGAAGAAAATGGCCTGCACCAAAGGTACCAGAAATAAGAGTATTCTAACGGCAAATGGTGGGAGAAGTAAACACATTGTTCAGAGTAATGGAAAAGCTATCTTATTGAAATAGGCATATTTAGTCTTGGCAGAATTTTCAAATTAATTCCTTGGTCTTTGGGTTAATAACTATTATAATAAAAAATGCTGAGTGGAAGACTTTGAAATTACTTTTGACCCTAGCCAAGGGTATAATTCAAAATAACAATACATCCCAAGGTAGTAGCAGGGAATTGTATCACCCTAAAATATGGATGGTGCTTGCTATCAGATCCCTATTTAATTCAGTATTCTCACCCCAACAAAAACTAGATGGGTCTTCTAATATCTAAATCATAGCTCATTTGTATCTGTAGGAGATTAATATGACACTAGAAACATGGTATGTGGCCACTGATCAAGGCATTGTTATTTTCTATCACTGTCAGAAAAGAGTACCAGAAACATTTTGGAATCATTTGGGTTGGACAAGAGTATAGATGTATATTTTTGTACTGAGGCAATGTTAATTCTCCCTGAAATAGCATAGTTCAAAGGGAACCGGAGTTTGTATATATCTTTCAGAACATCGTACTGATTCATTTGATGATATAATATTAATTTGTCTGATAAGATATAAGACTCAAGTATGGTGGCTGGACATCATAAGACACATGGCTCCAGATGGTAGAATATAACTACTGTGAAGTTACAGTAACGGCTATTCCATCAGCAAGGTTTTTAGGGCCACTGTGATTTGGGACATGTTAGCTTATCCCTTTCAAAGTATTGAACAAATTATTATAATTTGAACTTTTTCCTAGTAGAAGGAAGCACATGTTTTGCAGACTTCTTTGTATTCTGGAACCATTATATTCAACACCTGGGCATCGTAGTCTGATTTATTTACCAAATACGTTGACAGAGGGTAGTTAATCTTTGGAGAGATCCCAAGAATGAAAATCTCTCTCTAATAAGAACAGATTGTGTTATAAGTACCTGGGCCACATGAACCAGCAAACCTATTTTATTAGGCATATCAGTGGTGTAAAGAGGTGCTGTGTGGAATTGTTTGCAAGTTACACCGTGAGAATCCTAATGTAGATGACTTTCATTTCCAAAAAAATAGACATCAGTTCTGGAATAAGATGATATAGACTCATTTTCCCCTGCTGCTTTTCTCTGAACATAGCCCAGTATCTTGGAAATTATTCTATAGCTAATAATAAAAGAACTCTGAAAACTGTAAAGACTAAGATGGACTAGCTAGGGAAGCAACATGAGGAACAACTTGGTGAGTTCCCGAAAGCTCCTGGAAAAGAAAGGTCTAGTCTTAGATGATTCATTGGAGAATTTTGCCACACATTTAAGAAACACATTGCTTAATGATACAGAATCCAGAAATCCAGAAATAGATCCACATGACATGTTCAATTAATTTCTTACAAAGAAGTAAAAGCAACTCATTAGAGGAAGAATAAACTCTTCAATTAATTATCCTAGAGCAATTGGACATCAATTAGCTAAAGGAAAACCTTGACCTAAACATCAAACATTAAACAAAAATTAACACAAAAGGGAACATGGACGTAAAAATAAAACTACCAAAGTTATAGAAAAAAACTAGGAAAAAATTTTGTGGAACTAGTATTCCTAGACCTGATGCAAAATAATGATCTGTAAACAAAAAAGAATTGCAACTCATAAAAATTAAAAACACTTGTTCTGCAAAAGACCTTCTTAAAAGGATGAAAATATATGTCACAGAATGGAAGCCTAATTTGCAAACCACATATACAACAAAGGGCTAGCATCTAGAATATATAAAGAATTCTTACATCTTACCATTCAAAAAAAAATTCAATCAGAAAATGGGCAGAAGGTATAGACAGACATTTTGCAGAAGAGTATACATGTTTGACCAACATGCAAATAAAAATGTTCAACAATATAGCCATTTTTAATGCTCTATTTTAAAATATTAAAGTTATCCTTAATTTTTTTCACCCCACAAGTCACATCTCGTCAACTAGTCCTATCAGCTCTATTAAAAATATTTTCTCAATTTAACCACTTAATACCATTTCCAATACCAAACCCAATCCCAAAGCACTAGCATCCCTGACCTTAACCAATATCTTTACCTTTATTCTGAATTCCCTGTTACCACTCATCTCCCTGTTGCTACTTTACTTTCTTTATATATGTTCTCTAAAACAGTTTGTGTGATGTTATGTTGTATACATTATGTCACTCTCTTGATCAAAATGCCCCAATCACTTCATACAACATTAGATTAATGCCTTGAAAAACTACATACACCCATGCATAGGCAAAAACACACACGAGTATACCTTTATAAAAACCCGAAGTTATTGCTAGAGTCTTGTTTACCTTCCTCTTCATAAGGATTCTTCTTCTATGCTATTAGTTACAGCTGTGCTGCTTCTATTTCTTCCTTGAAAATGTCAAGCTTGCTTTCACCTCAAAGTTTTTGTACTTGCTGCCTTCTGGCATGGAGTGCTTTCTCCATAGATATCCATACATTAAGTTTTTGTTTAATGGTCACTTCCTCAGAGATGATAGTCGTGATTTTTAGTAGAAACACCTGGTCTTTCCCAGCCATCTCTAACTATCTCTTTGTTCTGATTTGTTCTTCTCCATAGCACTGACCATTACTTTAAGTTGTATTGTTTTCTGTTTCAACAAAGTAGAATAGGAAGGTGCTTTTACAAGCCTCCTTCATAACACTTTATAGTTTGACATGAGAATTTTTACACAAGTCAGTGACCACGTATTCCTAAGAGGCTAACTGTATTGGGCAGATCTATCTCTTTGGACCTGGCTTCTCCATAAGCAACATTTAATTCTTTATATTGGAAGACAATTTTTCCACGTACCAAGGAGAAGGGGGAATGGTTTTGAGATGATTCAAGGGAATCACATTTATTGTGCATTTTATTTCTATTATCATTACATTGTAATTAATATATAATGAAATAATTACACAACTCACCATAGATCAATGACCCCTGATATATATTATACATATGATCGAAAAGGAAAACACATAAAAGACTGAAATGTAAAAATTATACTCAAAATATAAAACATCATGTCATAACACTATATATAAATGTAACCTGAATTTTTTAATAAAATAATTTTATACTGTGCTGCAGCAAATGGTTATTTTTATATGAAATAATGTAATTAAATTCTTACTCTCTACCTCATATCATAAACAATATAAATTTAGGATGGATTAATAAACTAAAACTTTTGCAAATTATCCTCATAATTTTTCAAGGAAAAAAATGGAAAAAATGGTAGAAACCTTTTTTAGTCACATATATACCACATTTTGGGGATATTTCTTTGCTCCAAAAGAGAAGTAACTTCTAAAAGAGCAGTCAACATTGGAGTCTCCACTTGATTAAGTTACTATAATCTGAAGTCATTTTCTAAAACCTATCCGTGTTTCACACTTGCCAAACTGGCAATTGAAAGGAGATTGAGAAGGAATAAACCAAAAAAATCTCACTTATTTTTATGATGGCCTTGAGTAATGAAATTTCTCCAGAGATTTAGTATTGCTTTTGCATACTCCAAACATATATGAGAATTAGATCTATTGTTAAACATGTATATGATAAATATAAAGTCAAATTCTTCAGAAATAATTTTGGATTATTTTGAGGATGTGTGCAATATAAACTAAAGTGAAATTAGAGCTGAATTCATATTTTCATATTGTTCTATATTTCCTCTACTTTGAATGAGAGACCGTAATTTTGTTTGAAGTATTTAAAAATCATTCACTTAATTTTTAAAAAAAAATTATTTATGATTATTTTTCCTTTTTTATTTCAGCATATTACAGAAGTATAAATGTTTAGGTTATATATATTGCCTTAACCCCACCCAAGTCAGAACTTCAAGTGTGTCCATCCCCCAGGCGGTGTGCACTGCACTGATTAGGTGTGAATGTACTCATTCCCTCCTCCCACTTCCCACCTGCCCCACACCTGATGAATGTTACTACTATATGTGCACATAAGTGTTGATCAGTTAATACCAATTTGATGGTGAGTACATGTGATAGGTGCTTGTTTTTCCTTCTTATGATATTTTGATTATATATACTATAATGTATTCATAAATCTTACCAGGGCTGTCAGTGAATGATTGTTTTTATTTTTGGATATCTAAATATTTCAACATTAAAGCATGTATGAATCATGATTATCTTTAATATAGGAGATAGTGATTTAATGTATCAATAATGATATGATATAAAACCAAAGTGAAATGCTTGAGAGATGGTAGTAGCATTTATAATAAACATTTATTGAATACTAAGGCAATATATAGATTATGTTAGGAAGAAATCTCTTAAAGGAGAATAAGGATTCTTTTTTTACCAGAATAGCAGGTGTGTTTGTTGTTCAAATGTATAAAAATGTGAGGCCTGGGAAAGGAGACACAGGTGTTACAGTGATGATTAATTAGAATGCATGTGTTATTTGGAATTCAGATGCTAGATATTCTCTTTACAATATTCTTGAGTAATGTTAAAATCAGCTTATGTGTGTCTAATCATTATTTAGTTTTATTACACATTTTATGAGTTTTAACAAGTGCTACTATATTTGTTTTGTCAAGAGCTACATCAATAATTTTTAATCAGTGCATAACAACTTGACATTTTCTAAAGCTCTCAGAATTTCTATCCATATGTGTAATGTATTTTAATTCAAAATCTCTAGTCTCTCTTTAGGTTGTTAAATATGAGAGCTTCACTTTATACATACACAGTTTTAACAAAACTAAGTAAAAATGTACATGTTGAATCAATGCAAATTGCATCTTACCAATTTACTGTAGAGTGCAATGATATGTGCTTAATATTTAATGAAATTTTTCAATTATTTGTAGCCTTCAATATCTTGCCACCCTCAGAGGACAGATTGATAATGTTTCCATTAAAGTTATGAATGCATATGTGTATATGATGATAACAGCAACATTATAATAGCTAACTCAATAATTTCACTTATAATAATTTATTTAATCCCATCCTGTTGATAATAATTATTTCCACTTCAAAGCTAAGATGCTTCAGATACTAAAAAATTATATAATGTATTTGCAATGAGCTGAATTATGTCCACCAAAAAGATATTTTGAAGTCCTATATATTTATTGAGAAAATTGATATTTGGGGTAGATTTCTGTTCATATTATTGGATAAATTCTTGCTGTTTTGTTTTATCTCTTGAGCTATTACAGAATCCAGGTTCTGGACTTTAACTCTTGAGTGATTTTTACATTGGTGGGTATCTACTGTGCTGTTCAGTGTATAGCAGGTTAGAGTACTTCCTGCAGGACAGGTCTGGTCTTTGCAAATTCCATCAGTGATAGCTTGTCTGGGAAAGTCTTTATTTCTCCCTCACATATGAAGCTTAGTTTTGCTGGATAAAGAATTCTAGGTTGGCCACTATTCTGTTTAGAAAGATTGAGGATGGGTCCCCCTTCCTTCTGGCTTGTGAGGTTTCAGTTGAGAAGTCTGAGGTTACTCTGATAAGTTTTGTAGGTTACCTGGCGTTTTTGTCGTACTGCTGGAAGGATAGCCTCTTTTGTGTTTACTTTGGCTAGCCTAATAACTATGTGATGTGATGATTGCCTTTTCACATTGAGTCTCCCGGGAGTGCTGTGTGCTTCTTATACCTAGATATCTAGGCTTCTGGCCAGGCTAGGTAAGTTTTCTTCCATTACTCCAAGAAATAGATTTTTCCACCCTTATG
This sequence comes from Lepilemur ruficaudatus, assembly GCA_963574885.1. Classification (NCBI taxonomy): domain Eukaryota; kingdom Metazoa; phylum Chordata; class Mammalia; order Primates; family Lepilemuridae; genus Lepilemur; species Lepilemur ruficaudatus. The sequence continues at coordinate 10,721 of CAUYRT010076042.1, forward strand.
TATTTTCTCCTTCTCTCTCAGGGATACCTATAAATGTTATATTTGGTTTCTTTACATAATCCCATATTTCTTGTATGTTTTGTTCTTGTTTCTTGATTCTGTGTTCTTTTTCTCCATCTGATTTGTTTAGCACATAAATGTTGTCTATGAGCTCTGAGTTTCTTTCCTCTGTGTGATCCAACATATTCTCAAGACTTTCCACTGTGTTTCTGTGTTTTGTAGTTCCCTGAATGCCTCTTTCATCTCCAGCATTTCTGTTTGGTCCTTTCATAATATTTCAATTTCCTTAGAGAATTTTTCATTCATTTCTTGTATTGTTCTTGTGGCTTCTTTGTGTTGGGTTTCTGTTTTCTCTTCAGTTACATTTTCCTACAATCTGTATTCAGAATTCTTCCTCTGTCATTTTAATCATTTTGTTTAAGTTTGTATCTGTTGAGGATCTAGTATTTTCTTTTGGGGGTGACTTTTCTCTCTGATCTTTCATGTTTCCTGTGTCCTTTCACTGATTCTTTCTCATCTGGCTTCTTGGTCAAAAACTTGGGGTGCTAGGACTGGTTTATGGCCCTATCCCCAAGTCCCCATGGGTTGTTCCTTAATAGAGCTGGGGAGAGGTGCACTGGTCCTATATTGCCTTAAGGGTATTTTAGCAAGTTGTGTTACCTCTGACCTGTTGTCTTCACCTCTTGTCAGTGGAGACCAATTAGTTTGATCCCTCAACTTAAGCTCCAAGTTGGTGGATTGAACTTGTGGGTATGACTCCATTGCTCTCTAATAGCTTGAGGTGGAAAGCACTGTGTTAAGCTGTGGAGTTATACTTTCTGTTGTTGATCATAATTTGCATGGAGGAGCCAGTTATCGAGGTAATCTGATGTCTCTGTGGTAGGCTCTGGTCCCCCAGATGAAGTATACAAATGTTCCCATCTTTGGGAGTGGCCTTGCCACTCCCAAGGGTTGCTTGAGCCCTGTTCCCCCTTAAGGTGGGGTAGGAGCAAGATAGATCACAGCTGGTGTGCACAAACCTGAGTGTGTGTGCTTCTGTGGTTGCTTGACCTCACTACAAGGAGCCACTAATATGGTATTCAGAGCTCTTTCACCACATTTGGAGGGCTGCTCCATTGGTGAAGGAGTGGTCAATTAGTGCAGTTGTTGAGGTCTCTGGCCAGGTTTCTCCGTCCCTGTCCATAAACCCCAATGCTGGTGCCTGCCTGGACCTGAAGAGCAAACCCTGGAGTTATGTTCTTAGTAGATGGCTAGGCCACACCAGTAGGCCAAATCAATAGGCTGCTTACTATTTCTTAAGCTCCAAATTTCTGCTGATTCACAACTGCCATGCAGAGAAAGAGGCTTTCCTCACACTGCCCCACTCGGCAAAAAGTCCCTGAGTTTGTGGTGGGGTGTTACAGAAAACTGCCACTGCAGAAGCATCTCTGGACTGGGGACCCCAAAGATGGCAGCCATCCACCACTGGAGAGCTAGTGTTGGGGGCAAGCACTCAAGAGTTGGCTGAAGCTGGTCCTGTGGGCTAAATCAACAGGCCGCCAGCTGTCATCTTGGCATCAAAGTCCCACAGACTCACATCTGCCTAGCAGAGGGCCTGGCTCTTTTTGTCCCACCCTGAGCCAGCTGAATTGCCAGTGGTTTCCAGGAGCAGAGCCCACTTTTCAGAGTTCACTTCCTGTGTTCTGGTCCCATTAACCACCAGAGGCAAGGTGCCTGTCTCGATTCTCTCTGGCATGGTTGCAGGAAGTAACCACTCAGACAGGTCCTTCCCCTGCCTGCTGTGGTCCCAGCACAGTGCACTGGAGCGTCCAAAATGTTTCCCCCTATTGTCTCCTCTCCACAGAGCCTGGTGTCTCATTCCATGACTTTGCACCAACCTTAGGTGTGTCACTGTCAGAGTGTGTGTGGAGGTCTGTGGGGGAGCCCAACCATCTCCTGTGGGTCAGATCACACTAGACTAGCTGGCCAGGTGGGTGTAGCCCTCCCACGCTGCTATTTCCTATTGTATTTTTCACTCTCTCCAGTCTTTGCAAACATATCTCCCTTTCCCCTTTTTTCCTATGCTGCATGTCTCAAGCTGCTTCTCTGCAGACTCACAATGCTGTTCTGTAGGGGGAGTAGGGGAGTGATCTACTCATACGTAGTCATCTGAGTTCTTCACCTCCTTCTCTGGAAGCAGTGAGCCAAAGGGCCGCTATTAATCTGCCATTTTTTTTCAATCTCCAAAGGTGTTTTTAAATCACTTAAAAATTATATAATTATGGTCTTAGACTCTGAGCTAGTTTATCTAAAGTTTTTACTACTTTTACTAAACAAAAGGATGTTGGAATACCAGACCTTTCTGATTCCATTTATATTTATATTCCATTTATATTTTGGGGAGGTATAATAATGTTGTCTTCATACATAAATAGTATACTTCAGTGATGAAACATAGAGAAATAATTTAAAGAGTAGGTGTAAGAGTATTAACCACAGCAAAATCTTATAAATTTTGGTGCACTTCTAAGGAGATGCAGATCAATATTTTTAAGCAATTATTATCTATATGTGTAATTATAGGTTGCCTCACAGGGAATAGTTGCTATCTATTATCATTTAACTATGCAGTCTGATATTTATAATTAACTCTTGAACATATTTGAGAGTTCAAATTGATCACACTTACCCAAAACGTACCCACTTACTGGGCTTGATCAAGTGTTGACAGGCTTCTATCCTCAGAGTCCTTATACTGTGGACTTCTCCAGGCTTAAAAAACCACTAATATGTTTACTATTTTGTCTTATGGTGTTGAATGTATGGATGCTTCTATAACTTTGACTTATATGGCTTTTTAACCAAGTATTAGTGTACTCAAAATCTTATATTTTAATTCCTAAGTAGATAAATCCAGAGAATATGAACTACATGTAACTGAAATAGATTTTCACTTTGAAAATTCATTGCTTCTACCACAATTTAAAAAATTATAAAGAAAAAAGGGAAGATGACATTTCTTCATATACTTGTCTTGATACTTAATTTTCTACGTTTTAAACTACTTGAACAACTGTGACACTGCTAATCTGCTATATTTAGCAAATCCCTTAGGTTACTTAGAAATACACACCTAAAAGCATTTCTCTTCCTCTCTAATGGTAACTTTTCTTGTTCCATTAAACTAAAAACATAATACAACTAATAATAAAAAAAGCACTAAGGCACAAAAACAGTCCGAGTCGTCAGCTGATTCTGAGAATAGGAAAAATGTATTTCCTGTTGAAAAGCCCTGATTTTGCCACCTGCTTAGGCCTCCTAATTTTCCTACACTTCACAATGTCCCTGCTAGTCCTGCTTTCTTCTTCCTATTAAGGAAAAAAGCTTTTTCTATTTGATTTAGAGATGCTTGTAGATCATGAGGTCAGAACATTCTCCTTATTGCAATAGTCCTTTGTTGAAATATATTTTTAAATTTTATTTTATTTTTAACTGAAAAATAATAATTGTACATATTTATGGGGTACATATTATATTTTGATGTATGTATACATTGTGAAATGAGTAAATCAAGCTAATTAACATAAACAACTGTATATTGAAATAATCTTTTTTTTAAAAAAAATCTCTGTTTACATAAGTCCAGATTTGTTTTTATTTGACAAGAGTTTGGACTTCTCATAAATATAAAGGTTTCTTCCATGCATTATGCTATTTCCTTTACAGTTTACTGAGATTGTAGGACTGTAAAACATTATAAATAATAGGATTCATAATTTTATATATGAATATATGTATATATGCATGAGTTTGTGTATAGATAGCAAGAGAGAGATAAAGAGATAGAGATAAAGTATTTTTAAAATACATAACTAAAAGAAGTCACTATGCCTTATTTTATGTATCTATTTTCCCTTGGAAAGCATCAGTGACTTTATTAAGCTCCACAGCAGTGTAGGAAATAGAAAAACACTAGTGAGAAATATATTACTTCAAAACAACTTGACATTTTCCAAAGCTCTCAACATTCTTAGCTTAATTTTAATTCACCATTCTTGTACTTTCTCTAAGTGGATAATGTGATAAGTCATATAATAGAAATTTAAAGACATAGGAACATAAATTTTTATGCCAGTCACATATATAACTAATACAATTTTATAATCAATAGCAACTGTTTGGAGAAAAAACTTTCTCAAATATAAAATGAAGTAAAATAACCCTTATCCACTAAATATAAAATGTTACTATTGGAAATATTATTAAATTTACTTTTTAAGTATTATTATATAAGCATTATTTTAATGAGTTTCCATTCACTAATTCATATTAATTACCTGTGAAGGATCTTTTAAAGTGCTATTTCTAAAGATATTACAAATGTGATTACTTTTATAGAGTGTATTACAATGTTAGGGAGTCCCCAAGACCATTCTTACCTCTGATACCAACTGCAAGTTCAAGGGTCTCTAACACCAGCATCGTGTTCAATAATTCACTACAAAGATTCAAGGAACTCATTGAAAGTTTTTATACTCACAGTTTTGTTTGTTATAATGTGAAATTATACACATTAACATCACTCAAAGGAACAGGTTTATGGGGAAGAGTCTAGGAGAGTTCCATGTGTGGGGAAGTTCCAGTTGTCCTCTCCCACTGGAGTCTTCCACAGTAATAATTTCTCCTGGCTGTGATGTGTGAGAATACATACTGTGATATTGCCAAACATGGTGCTCATTTGAGCTTTGGTATCCAGAGATTTTGTGTGGTTTGGTCATGTAGATATAATTGAACTCCGGCATGGCTGACCTCAGCCTTTAGTCCCTCTAGATGCTGAAGTGATACCATGTCACTCAAAGTGCCCACCATAATTGTTAGTATAGACTCTTCAATGTGGTCCACTACCCCAAGATAAACAAAGACATTTTTATCAGGCATAATATTCCAAGGGATTAGGGATTACCTCAGGAGCCAAGGGCAACACTTTGATTTCTCTTTGGACAAGGTTAATTCTTTACTACACATTTATTTTTCATGCCACTTGAACAATGAAGAGACTTAATACATATGTGCATCTGTACTACCAATTTCTTCTTGTTCTTTGTGTATCTTTCTGCAAACAGGTAAAACTTTCCAGTAGTAAAATATGTAGTCATGGAGTACATTTTTTTTCATAATTTTTATTTCTATTTTACCTTTCTTGATCTGTACTAAGAGACTCTGAAGTAAAATAATTATTTTCCCAGTAGCCATATTTTTTTTCTTTCCATATAACAATAGTGTCTACTAATTTCCAGGAAGAAAAGCATCAAAACAGAGTTTACTTATACTGTTTACCCAATTTCTGCTAATAGTAACATCTTTTGTAAGCATAGTAAAAAAAGTAGGAATGAGGAAATCAGCATTGATACAATACCATTAACTAAACTTCAGATACTATTCAAACATCACTGGCTTCCCACTAATGTCTGTTTTCTGGCCCAACAAACAATCCAGGTTCCAACATTGCATTCATGTGTCATATCTTCTTAGTTTTATTCAATCTGTATATTTTTGTCAGAATATAATTGTTGTATGTTTAAATGTGTCCTCCACATTATATGTTGAAATACTAATCCGTAGTACCTATGAATGTGACCTTATTTAGAAATAGGGTCTTTGCAGATGTAATCAAGTTAAAATGAGATCAGTTGATTATAACTGGTATCTTTATAAGAGAAGAAGAAGGCCATGTGAAGACAAACATATGGGGAGAATATCATGTGATGATGGAGTCAGAGGCTAGCTTGAAGCAGCTTCTAGACAAGGGATGTCAAGAATTGAGAGTCACCATCAGAATGTAGAAAGAAGCAAAAAAGATTCTTCTACAGGTGTCAAAATAAGTGCGGCTCTGCTGACAACTTGATTTCAGATTTCTAGCCTCTAAAACTGTGAGATAATAGAATTTTGTTGTTTTAAGACATTTAATTTTTGGTTCCTTAGTGTGAGCCATACGATGACCAAAATACACTGATCGAAATAATAATATGCTTTTTAATGTGCATATCATATCAGGAAGTATATACTATCAACTTTACTAGTGTTGTTGACTTTTATTACTTCATTTAAATTATTGTCTGTCTTGTTTCTTCACTGTAAAATTACATTTTTTCTTTCTAATTAATGAGTTATTAGAAGACAATACTTGTAGATTATTGATATTATTCTATTTTTTATTATACTTTTGCTTACTTCTTTGATGAATTTTGCCTGTACAATTATTGTGGTGTTTGATTAATGCTGATTACTGTTGCTATTGTGTTTTCTACATTAATTTACTAAAATTTTATTATAAGAAAGAGCTGCTCTTCCCCCTCCACTGATATATTGGTTTATTCAGTTTTTTGTTTATATCCGTATGGACTCACAGATGTTTACTTTACCTCATGGATTATAATCTGTTACTGTTTGTATTCATTATTTTCCCAAATTAGCCCACCTTGTTCCATAGTGTAAAGTTCTGTTACCACGTAAGAAAAGAAAACAAACACTTCTATTATTTAGATTGTTTTCCTTATTTCATGGCATCACAAGATGCTTCCTTTCTCAGTTTTTGAATCAACCATTCCTCTTTTATTGATGAATTAAAGTATTTAAGAAAACAATTTTACCAGTAAATTTTTTTTAAAATTACTGATGTAGAACATTACCAGATCCAGTGAAAAGAGATGTATAAACATAAAAAAGAGAGTATGTGTAGTCTGCTATATTTTTAAACATTAAACATTATATTCAATACATTTTAAATCCTTATAAAAGATTCATGTTGTGGAAAACCTTTAGGTAATACTGTCTCAATTTTCTAAGCAATTGTAGGGGTAGGCAATCACAGTGATTTGTCTCACAGACACATTTTTTATTCTTTCGAAAATTTTATTGGGGGAAAACTACAAAACATTTACACTACAATGTTTACAGTCACAATTTGTAGTGAGCTGATTTCCCAAAATATATTACCACTCAAGTTGACTTATCTTGTTACATTCAAAAACCTACTCTCTCAAAGTAGTCCAGAGAGTACATACATAGTGCTCCAACCGTATCTACATACAACCAACACTTCAGTTTAAGTGTACAATTAAATGATTTTCAGTGAATTTACCAAGGTGTACAGTTAATCACATGAATCAGTTTTTGAGGAATTCTTTTCCCCTATTGAGACCCCTAATTCCACTCCCCAACTACTTTTCAAGCATATCCCACCCCTCCACAGTGCCCCCCCACATCACTTAGACGTGGGTTTAC
>CAUYRT010076045.1:0-10965 GCA_963574885.1 Lepilemur ruficaudatus
TGTAGTCCCAGCTACTTGGGAGGCGGAGGCAGAAGGATCGCTTCAACCCAGGAGTTTGAGGTTGCTGTGAGCTAGGCTGACGCCACGGCACTCTAGCCCCGGGCAACAAAGTGAGACTCTGTCTCAAAAAAAAAAAAAAAAAAAAACTTTTTAAATTCGGAAAATCTAAAAAGGAAGAGATCAAAGAATCAGAACCATATTTCACAATTTTCACTCTTGGCTTACCTTCCCTGGCTTCATATACATCAACTTGGAAATTCCTCTTTGCGAGAAAGCATGCATTTAATGATCCAACCTAGGAGTCAAAACAATTTTTTTGTCATGTCTTTATCTGATTCCACAAATATAGGAAATTTTTAGTGATGAAACATCGTGTATGTTTACTATCTTTGTTTATCACATTGATTTTCTCAGTCACTGCGGGAAAGTACCAGTTGCAAAAATAGTAAGATTAATTCAGGATTAAGTGGTATAACTTTAGAGGTAGTTTTGATTTTGTCTTTTTTTGTACCTTTTTTTATAGTAAGATACAACTTTCATGCAGGAAGAGCATAAAACATGTATACAGTATATAGAATACTTAGAAAGAAAACCTTTATAACCCTTATAACCACTGCTCCAGTCAGGATCAAGAAGGAGAACATGGCAGCTCCCCACAGCTCCCTCTACTCCCCATTACAATCCCTTTGCTCTCACCTAGATGCAAACGTTATTCTGACTCATGTGATAACCCATCTTGCTGTTTTATTGTTTTACCACTTGGGTACATATCCCTCAGTAATATGGTTTAATTTCGCCCTCTTTTGAACCATGTAAGTAGAATTACACTCTGTGAATTTTTGTGCATGTTGCCTTTTAGACACAGCATCATGCTTATGAAATTCACTCCAATGATTACAGAGAAACTTCAACCATTTTCGTTGCTCTGTGATTTTGCATTGCACGAAATCTCACAGATTAGCCATCCTACTGTCCAAGGACATTAGAGTTATTTCTGGTCTGGGAACACAATTAACAATGCTTCAAAGAACACATGTGTACATGTGTTCTGGTATACATGTGATGATTTTTCTCTAGGGTTTTGTACATGGAAGTGGAGTCGCTGGTCAAAGGTTTATGTACCTTCACCTTTATTATGTCAAACTGTTTCAAAATTTTGTACCAATGTATTTTCCCACCAGCAGCTTCTGAAAGTTCATCTTTGCCAGCACTTGGTGTTCTCAAACTTTTAAATATTGTGGGGTAGGGATGGTTGGATGGGAGTAGGTGAGGTGGAGAAGTGTGTGGTTTCAGTTTGCAGATGCCTGATTATTAAAGAGGTTGAGCATTTTTTCATATATTGATTTTTTAGGTCTCCTCTTTTGGAAAGTGCTTGTTTAAGTCTTTTGCAATGAAGCAGGCATTTAATGATACAATCTAGGAAACAAAACAATTTTTTGTCATGTCTTTGTCTGATTCCACAAGTATAGGGAATTTTTAGTGATGAAATGCAACACCGTGTGTGGCTATTATTTACTAGTCATGTTTATCATGTTGATTTTCTCAGTTATTACTGGAAAGTACCAGTTGCAAAAATAGTAAGATGTGTTTTCTATTGGATTGTCTGCCTTTTTCCTATTGATTTTTTGAGTTATTCATACATTCTGAGTACAGAGTCATTGTCATTTTTAAATGCTACAAATATCTCCTTTGATTCTGTGCCTTGCTTTTTAAATAACATAGTATATTTTGAGGATGAGAAACTCTTTATTTTAATGTAGCCATATTTATCAATCTTTTATTATTAGTGTAATTACAATTGGTATTCTATTTTTAATGCAATTACAAATGTTTTATTTAAGAAATCTTTCCCTATTTTGAGATCATGAAGAATCTTTTTTTGGTTTGTTTGTTTGAGACAGAATCTCACTCTGTTGCCCAGGCCAGAGTGCCGTGTCATCCTCATAGCTCACAGCAACCTCCAACTCCTGGGCTCAAGCGATCCTCCTGCCTCAGCCTCCCGAGTAGCTGGGACTACACGCATGTGCCACCATGCCCGGCTAATTTTTTTCTATATAATTGGCCAATAATTTTCTATATAGTTGGCCAATTAATTTCTTTCTATTTTTAGTAGAGATGGGGTCTGGCTCTTGCTCAGGCTGGTTTCAATCTCCTGACCTTGAGCTATCCTCCCACTTTGGCCTCCCAGAGTGCTAGGATTACAGGCGTGAGCCACCGCACCCAGCTGAAGAATTTTTTTTATGTATTCTGTCTTAAAGCTTTACAGTGTTGCCCTCCTGGTAGCTCTATATAGGTTGCAGTAGTTTACTTACTGCCTTATCACTAGCAACTTGGATTTGGTAAGGTCGTCTATGTTCAATTATCACACTGGAATTTTCAACAGCAGTCAATACTGTTAACCAGACCTTCTTGAAACACTAACCTTCTCTCATTTTCTGGTTTTCTTCACTCATCTTCGGCCATTCCTTCTTTCCCCCTTTCACTTTTGCAAAGCCAGACTATCAAATGTTGGAGCTTTTAAAACTAGTCTAGTCCGTCATCCTAGCCTGTCTTCTACATCCATGATGATGCAAAAATGTATATCTCCTATCCAGATCTCTTCTTTGAGCTCACGAATACAAATGTTTAATTGATGTAGCTTCTTGCATGTCTCAAAGCACCTCAAAATCAACAGATCAAATTGAAACTCGAGATCCTTGCAGCCGTCTCATCAGTTCTCTCCACATATTGCCTGTGTCAGTGGATGAAGTGCCATCCATCCAGCTGCTCAAACTGGAAACCCAGCAGTCACCCTGGCTCCTTCCTCACCCTCACATCCACTCCTCTCTAGTCACAGTTCTGCTAAATCTGCCGTATAAGGTTTTTCCACCTACCCATCTCATTTCCACCATTCTGCTCCTACTTATCAGAATCACTATGCTTGGCTAATGTCAAGGTTTCTGTCTCTTCCACTAGTATTAATCTGGCCTCTTGCTAATTATTCTCCACAAGCACCCATTTGGGGTAATGGTGTCACAGGTCATTTGAACTAACACCTCTGCTGAGAGGAAAAGGAAACACAGAGATGAATGTGGCATTTAGAGTCACTCCTAGGGGCGTCTACTGAATGCAGGAGAGGCTGAGGACTTTGGTAGAACTTCTGATAGACTCATGATGCTAGAAGGACAAAATGTGGAGTTTTGGACACCTCCCCCCAACTCCCTGCTCAGGAGGGCAGGCTCTGATAAACACCCAGGCTTTGGGTCAAGACTCTAGACAGGCATATCTTAGAATTATGACAAACTAGAAAAAAACCAATGGTCCAAGGGTCCAAAGCCTGTCTGAGCATCATCTCTAGTCCAAATTGGATTATATTCATCAGACTGCCGGTAACCACAGCCACCCAACAGAAGCAAACACAGCCATGCAGGTGGGTGGAAAGACAAGGCAGTGAAAGAGTTGACAATATTCATTGAATTGATGGACCATAATGACCAAGCCAGACAGGATAGTAGGAAATCCCAGAAGGAAACCCAGACAGTGTGGAAATAACAGTATTAAATCTAATCCTCAGTTCAGTAACATAGGAAGTGCTAGAGAGGATGAGGGCTAATGGGATCTCATGCATGGCTTGTAATTATCTTGTTAAGTCAAACATTCACATAGCCAACAAACCAGCAATGCCTCTTCATGGTATATATACCTAAAATAAACTTTTGCTGTATGTACACCTGGTGACATGTGCCAGAATGTTCAGAGCAGCACTTTTCATAACTAAAATAGACAAACAAAAATACTAGACACAGCCTAAATAGCCATCACAGAGGAATAGACAAATAAATTATGGTATATTCACATAACGACATACAATAATATGAATATATTAGCAGTTCTATAAATGAAAAAAAAAGCCCAGATGATTTTATACTGCATGATACTCATAAAAACAACCGAAACTAAGCCATAGATATATGTGTATACATAATTTTTGAAATACATATTCATGATTTATGTGTATACATAATAGATATATAAATAATATATATGGTAAAACTATATATAAAAAGGCAAGGGAATGATAAACTATGTTTAGGCAATGATTCTAATGTGTGGGGGAGAAGCACACAGGTTGATGGAAATCACTGGCAATGTCTTAACTCTCGAGTGGTGGGTTCACGGTTGCTCACTATTTTATTATTATTATTTAGTTTTTTTATTTTTATTTTTTTGAAACAGGCTCTCACTCTATTCCCCGGGCTGGAGTGCAGTGGCATCATCATAACTCACTGCAACCTCAAACTCCTGGGCTCAAGCCATCCTCCTGTCTCAGCCTCCCAAGTAGGTGGAACTACAGGTGCCTGCCACTTACAACAGGCTAATTTTTCTATTTTTTGCAGAGATGGGCTCTTGCTATGTTGCTTAGTCTGGTCACAAACTCCTGGCCTCAAGTAATCCTCCTGCCTCAGCCTCCCAAAGCGGCTCACTATTGTTATTAACACAACAAAGCAAAAATGTAAATAAAAGTGTCTGCCTCAAGACCAGTCACAATAGTGTGTCATGAAACAAAGATTATGATAATCCCAATTCTGTGTAATTGAGGCTTAAATAAATCTAAAAGAAAAAAAATTGGTTATGTAAATTCAGCTGGAAGGGTTAGTAATGTGGCTAATAACATAGATTTTAGACTCTATTTTCCCTTTGCACTTTCTGTAAAAGTGTTTAACTGGGGATAACTGCCATTGCCATCTTTAGCTGTTACACGCCCACAAAAGACTAAGACATAAAGATATGAATAGAATGGAAAATGTGGTGTATAAGCCATTCATCTAACCCCACCACAAACTCTCCATTAAGGCACAGCTGGGTTCCTGAGCATAGACAGAGAGGAACTTGGTAGAGAAGAAAAGAAATCGAGCAGGGTCAGACACCTGGAAGAAATAAAGAACAGAATTCATGATGCCAGTTCTTGGGATTAAGCCTTGAAAGAGATGGGACAGTTCCCATTAAGGACACGGATGTTTATGAAAAGTTTCGTATTTGTTTTGATACACCAGAAGTCCACAACAGTAAACTGTTTTGGTCACAAAATAATTTGCAAAATAAAAGCTTTATTAACAACTGGCTTAGCCTGTTTGTTTTTATAAGAGCTCTGAGGAGATTCCTTGATTACATAATTATGGATTTTTTACCCAATTTATCATTCTCCCAGTTCTCCACTTCCTATTTCTGCCTCTTCATACTTCCCTCTTTACAGGTCACGTGCTTTGACTACATTCTGGTCCACTTAACACTTAAAACACATTATTTGATAGTGTCTTTTATATAAATGTTGAGGTATGCTTCTCATGTGTTCAGCTGTTGTGGTTTTCTGTTGGTTCCCAGGCGGCCCCTCCAGCAGTGATTGTGCAAGTATCCAGTGATTTGAGAAAACCATACCTTTTAATGCATAAATGCTGACCCTATTAGGAAGGGGGATCAGGATTATAAAAGTTTCACTCATTTTAGGTCTCTTTATGTAGTATGTTTGAAATTAAGCTGATAATGTAACGTTAAACATATGTCAACTATTTTTTATTTAATGAAGCATATAAAACTCTTCCTAAGAATCGTAGGTGTTGCTGAGTTTGTTGTCTAATAGGCTTTTTGAAAGCTTATCTTGAAATCTGTAGTCATGGAACTATAGTTTAGTCTCTAGTCTTTAGTCTCTCAAGAATTTGTCTTTGGACATACCAATGTTATAAGAATCAGATCATTAATTCTACTTACAACACAATAAGCACATAAACATGTCTTCAACTTTGTTAGAAACTGTTACATCTGCTAGAATTGCATATGTTATGCCAAATTTTGCTCTATTATTTAATTTTTACCCTGAACTCTCTCATCTGTGTCATCTGGAATTGGTCTCTAAAGCCAAGCAGTGGTCTTGCTTTTCCCTCCTTTGATGATGATAAGGTCAATGTCCTACATTCCATGGAGGCTCTTATGATTGGAAAACTTGTGATTCTTTCTCTAGCCTGAATCTTTCTCCTGAACTTCATCTCTGACTACTGAACTTGTCTAACTGTGCCTTATGGGCATCCTCATCTCAACATACCTAAAATTCAACTTATTTCCGTCCTCAATCTTTTCCTTCTCCTGCATTCTGTATTCCATAAACCTTCTCCCTCCTTCTGTATTCTACATCTGGCGAATATCAACTCCACTCACTAATTCTCCCAATCAGGATAGCTCAGTTAACATTTAACGTCTCTCTCTACTTATAAATATGCATGTAATTAGGCAACAAGTTCTATGTATTGCTCCTCTTTTATTTCTTTTTCTTTTCTTTTTCTTTTTTTTTTGAGACAGAATCTCTCTCTGTTGCCTGGGCTAGAGTGAGTGCCGTGGCGTCAGCCTAGCTCACAGCAACCTCAAACTCCTGGGTTCACGCAATCCTTCTGCCTCAGCCTCCCAAGTAGCTAGGACTACAGGCATGCACCACCATGCCCGACTAATTTTTTCTATATATTTTTTTAGTTGGCCAATTAATTTATTTCTATTTTTAGTAGAAACGGGGTCTCGCTCTTGCTCAGGCTGGTTTTGAACTCCTCACCTGGAGCAATCCACCTGTCTCAGCCTCCCAGAGTGCTAGGATTACAGGCGTGAACCACCGCACCCAGCCTGGATTGCTCCTCTTGAATCAACAATAGATCTCCTTCTACCCACGCTCCTACCACCCCTACAAGGGGCCCTCATTACCTTTCACCTGGACTCCTGCAAAAGCTTCTAATAACCCTCTTTCCCCAGTCTTTACCTATTCAAGCCATACTCTGCACTAGAACTAGTTATCTTCTAAATCAGAAATTGGAATGATTTATTTTCATCTTAATGTTGTTTATTGGCTCTTCATGTCTTCAGGATAGAGTTCTAAATTTTCCATACGACATAATAGATTCTTTTTTTTTTTTTTTTTTTGAGACAGAGTCTCACTCTGTTGCCCGGGCTAGAGTGCCATGGCATCTGTCTAGCTCACAGCAACCTCAAACTCCTGGGCTCAAGCGATCCTCCTGCCTCAGCCTCCTGAGTAGCTGGGACTACAGGCACGTGCCACCGTGTCAGGCTAATTTTTTTCATTTTTAGTTAATTTCTTTCCAGCTAATTTCTTTCTATTTATAGCAGAGACAGGGTCTCACTCTTGCTCAGGCTGGTCTCGAACTCCTGAGCTCAAGCAATCCTCCCGCCTCAGCCTCCCAAAGTGCTAGGATTACAGGCGTGAGCCACCACGCCCAGCCAACATAATAGATTCTTACATGTGATCCCAACCTCTCTCTCCTACTCATTTATTGCTATTCTCAAGCACTATCTGTAACAGCATACCAAATTAACTGCATAGTACCTGAACATTCTCCACTGGCTCTTAGGCCTTATTCCCAGGGAAGAATAGAGTACAGATAACAGGGGAATGAGAAAACAGACAGAAAGGAGAGAGAAGAAAGTCTGAAGAGAGTTGGGGAAAGAATTTTGACAGCCTAGAGTGTGTGTATGGGGGAAGTTGCTCAATCTTCCTTTATTTTTAGAATAGCTGCAAAGCATGAAAGAGATTCAAAGTGCATGGGACAAGATCATTTTTAGAAGATTTTGCTCTGAGTTTTGAATATACTCCAGATTTAGTGTTTTTGACAAATCACATTAAAGATTCTAACTGCTTGTTACTTCTCTTTGGTGGAAGGACAATTATTTCTCTGAATATAATGTCATGCTGATGTTGACTTAAAGGGAGAGGTAGCTGGTGCTGTTTTCTGCAAATCCCCCATATTTTTAAGACTACAGACGTATATTTTTCGAATTGTCTTCCAGAGGGGGAAAAACCACCAATTTAGATTGCCATCAACAGTGTATGAGGCTGCTCTTTTCTCTTTGAGTGGACAGATGAAGAATAGATGGATAAATGGACGAATGTGAACAGATGGACATATAATCTGAAACTATTTTGTGGGAGGATGGACCAAATGAAAAGGAAGGAAAACACACTGCTTGCAGATAGTTAACAAAGCTTTAAGATGTCTAAAGTGGTTGGTTCCATTCTAGATGCCAGGTGTACCAGCTGCCAATGAACTAAACTCAGAAGGATGAGCTCTCTGTATGGAGGTGACAGTAGGATTTATGAAGCACTTTAAGAGTCCCTCAGGGTAGCAAAAATTATGTCAAAATATTGGGCAGGGCTACTAGAGAAATATAGATACATAGCAAGTGAAGAAAAATCAAAGTATTTTACCCCAAAATACAGAAGCAGCCCTGCAAAGCTGTTTTTTGTGAGGTTAATTTGCACATGTAGAGAACCTGTATTGATGTGGCCAGGTGTTCCCTAGTCCTGACCTAGGAAAGGTGAACTGAGAGTCCGACACCTTTAAAGGTCTGAAAGAAACATTTACCATCTATTCTCTCTGAGGGCTGCTACCCGTGGGATTTCATTTACATAACAAGACCACCTTCCCTAGCCAGGCCACCTCTTCTTTCCCTCCCATACTCTGTTTTGCCATGATCAAAGCCCCCATTCTTTTCGTAAGCTCAAGATGGTATATAAGCTTCTGTACCTCATTAGGAATTGGGTAATCATTCTGTGATGCTCCCTGTGTACACGTTAATAAAATCGATACGCCTTTTATCCCATTTGTTTGTCTTTTGTGAGTTGATTTTTCAGCAAACCTTCACAGGGCAAAGGGGAAGTTTTCCCCGGGCTCCTCCACAAAGGCAGCTGAAAGAAAACTTGTTTGATGAGAGAAACTGAAGCGTTGAGGAAGAGGAATGGAGTGAGATCAAAACATGTCCCTTGACAAGGAGCAAATTCAGAATGATTTCTACAGCCACAAAGAAATTCATTCCACCTCTGTTTGTAGAAGGCCTCTAGATAGGGGGCAGTAATGAGGGTTTTTCAGAGCCTATGGAGTAGGAAACAAGAGTAGAGTCTATAGAATTTTGTTTATTTTAATATTAATAAAATGAGAATAATGAAGCTCATAGTGATTAAGTCTTTTACATGGTATATATCTCACTAAGATTTGCAAAAAATTAAAAAGGACACACTTGAACTGAATTATATATAGGCCTCAACCCTAAATTGTAAGACATTTGGTGGTTTCTATGTGCTCAGGATGTTTACTTTGGGGAAAGTGAAAATTCTGGGTGGCGTCTGACTTCTAATTTTAGAAAGGAGTAGGTTGAGAACAAAGCTAGAGATCTGTGAGTGAGGAAGTGCGGAAAAAGAAGGAGCAGAATTTTAGAGTTACAAGACTTAGCCCTAGTTTTAGCCCAAGAGGAAGAAACAGACCAATAGAGGAAGGTTTCCTGAGATTCCAGCTGGTTGCAGACTCCTCTGTGCCCAGATTCCTTACTGCATAAGCCCACCACATGGAGTGAAGGGTAAGCAATGAGGTGGAATGACCCCAAGGAGACAGGGCAGGAACAACTATTTGGGCCCAATTTGGCACCCATTTTCGTAGACCATTTTGAGCCTGCGAATCCATGACAGAATCTAATATCTGTATCTGTGGGATGCAAACTCTCATGGAGTCAAGGTCAAGTTGCTTCAAAGGCAATTTCATCAGCAGAGGCGACTAACTTGACATGAATACCAGGGGGCGGGGTGGGGGGAGACATAATTGTCAACAATGAGCCATAACTACCGAGAATTTTGCTGGGTCAAACAGGGAGAATGGATGATCCCAACACACTGCATGGTGGGGTTGCTTTTCAGGAGGAGGGAAAGAAGAAATACTTCAATGGTACCCTAAAATATATCTGCAGAATATATGCTAAAACAGTGGACACACTGCAACAGCAGAAGACAGCTAAGCCTGGAATGCTAAACAGTCCTTTTAGCCAAGGCTCTTGGCCTCATGTAGCTGTAGCTGTTACTCAAATGGTGCTTTGTGGCATCAGTCATTTGCATCCGTAAACACTCCAAATAGTCATCAGAAGCAGTATTTCTGAATCCCAAGGGTCCTGAATTCAGACATGGCTTAAGGATACCTGTATAGGTTAGATGGCCTTTTTGTTGTTGTTTATTTCTCTTGCTTTGTGAAGAAAAAGAAACATATCACTCTAATATGAAGTAAGGTCGTTTGCGTCTCAATTTTTTGTAGGGCAGGTTTTTTACTGAGCTGACTGGTTACAATTGGAAATCTATACCTGTAGAACTTCCTGCAGCCTAAAAAGTAGAGATTGTTTTCCAAACTCTTTTTCAAGTTAGTCCTTGAAAGGACTATATTTCTTATGACACTGCAGTGATAAAAAGCATTGTCAAAGTTCTCATAACTTCTCAAAGAGTGATTCTTCACTTTCTTCTGAAATCAAACTCATGCACAGAAAATACTTTAGTGTGTTTGACAGTGTAAGACACCCAGATAACCTTTATAAAGGGGACAGAAGCAAGACTCCAAGATCGGACAATCTTTAGATCGATGAAGTGAAAATATTTCTATGAGGAGTAAACTATGCACAACAAAACTTTAGCAGAATGCAGCACATGATAAAGGCAAGGCCCTGTGGGCATTTGAAAAGGGAAAAGATCTTTTTTTTTTTTTTTATTGGGGAAAAACTACAAAGCATTTACGGTACAATGTTTACAGTCACAATTTGTAGTGAGCTGATTTCCCAAACTATATTACCACTCAAGTTGACTTACCTTGTTACATTCAAAAACCTACTCTGTCAAAGTAGTCCATAGAGTACATACATAGGGCTCCAACTGTATCTACATACAACCAACACTCCATTTTAAGTGTATAATTAAATGATTTTCAGTGAATTTACCGAGGTGTACAGTTAATCACATGAATCAGTTTTTGAGGAATTTGCCCGGGCTAGAGTGCCGTGGCGTCAGCCTAGCTCACAGCAATCTCATTAATCTTTTCCCCTAGAGGCCAAGGGAGAGCTTTAATGTGTTAGACAATATAAGGTACAGGGGTACAGCCCATGGGGAGGAGAAGACACGAAATGTGGAAA
>CAUYRT010076048.1:0-16922 GCA_963574885.1 Lepilemur ruficaudatus
TCATCCTATAATAAAGTTAATCACAAAATCTGGTGGTACACGAAACTTTACCTGGCTAACATTTCCACACCTAGTTAAAGAAACTGGTCCTTTTGAAGTTTTATGCATTTAATCACATGATTTTATCAGCCTAAAATGGTAGGTAAAAATGGTCTTCAAACATCAAAACTTTAAACTGAGTATAACTAAATAAAAATAAAATAAATTCTGTAGACAGAAAAATAAAAAGAAGAAAAAGGGAGAAAAAAATAAAAAAAGAACGAAAAGAAGAAAACCAAGGAGCAGACACTTGTTCCAAGTCACTGGTTGGAGATATGTAGGTGCCTTTTCCAGTGCATTTGGAGCTTTCCACAAAATATCACCTTTCTGTTGGATTTAGTGTCTTACTAAGTATTTTCATAGCTTAAAGATTTCCTGTTTCAATAGCTCCTGGGCACTTTTTTTTCCATCTTGAAAAAAAGTGTCTCTTAGGCATGTTACCTAGGATAGAAAAGGGCATGTTTCTTGAAGGGGTTCTTCGGTTGTAAACGATGATGCCTATTCTGCGGAAGTGATTTTTTTCTTCTGAATTTTCACAGCTGGTATTCTGCTCTTCTCTTACATATTACTTTGGCCCAGTGACTGTCACTTGCTTCCCTGTTGTGTTGCTGTTTTTAATCTCTGCTGCTGTCTCTGCTTTCTGACATGTCTGCCTTTTGTTATTACTTTTCTTCTTCTCTCTACACCCCTCTTGTTACCTATTTCTTCCCATTGTAACAAACATCTCTTATTTCATCCAAAGTTCTTGAATGTATAGGTTAAGCTACTGTCTCTACTTCTTATTCACTCAATTCACAATTCAGCCATTGAAATTTACATCCCCCCTACCCCCCAGGATACTCAGTGTTATTGAAGTTGCCAAATATGGTGGATATTTTTCCATCCTCCCTCCCTGGGTCACTGTGCTACTTTATAGATTTGCTTGCCATCTCTTAAATGTTGATATTTCCTCAGATTCTCTCTTACTATTTCTTACTGTCATTGTCTCTCCCACTCTCTCTCTTTGGCTTAATCAACAAACTTATTTTCTCACAATTCTGGAGAGTAGAAGTCCAAGGTCAAAATGTTGGCAGGTTTGGTTTTTTCTGAGACCTCTTTGCTTGGCTTGCAGGTGGCTGTCTTTTCTCTGTATCTTCACACAGTCTTCCCTCTGTGTTTTTCTCTTACTACTATTCTCACCCTTCACAATTCTTTTTCCCTGGAAGACATAATGGATTCTTGAAGTTTCACTGCCCACGTCTGTGGTGATCACTGATCACTCCCAAATTGCTATCTCTACACCAAAACATCTCTCCTCAAGCTCCATATTTATATGTCTCATTCCTTGCTGGACATCACTCTTGTCATAGGATGGCTTCTCCAGATGTAGGTGCAGAGACAAAGTTAAATGTAAGAAATGATTATTAAGTGTCAGAAATGAATTATTAAGTCTCCCATCAAAGGAAGGGAGAGGAAGACAACTTGGCCAGGGAGGAATGTCAGACCAAGGTGTAAGCGTAACAAAGTCTCAGCCAACTCTTCTGGAAGTTCCAGAGCAATTACTGTCCATCAGAGGAGTCCTGCCCTGGCTCAAAATTACCATGTTCTTAGCGTCGCACTTTGCTCACTCATTGGATATAAGCCACCTAGGATGAGTATAATCCTGGATGTCTCTACAGCTTGGGCAGGCTCTGAAGGAACCAATGGCTAGAGGCTGTCTGCTGATAGCATTCCCTGCAGCTGGGAGCTTCTTTCCCCCAAGGGCGATCCGAGTGGCATATCTTCATATCAACCACGCATTGTGAGTGTTTCCTTATTAACTCAAATTCACGTGTGCCTGATGTTATCTAAGGTTCTCACTGCTCTTTGGCTGAAATTAAATCTTTCTAGTTAATTTATTAATGCAACTAAAATTTACTGAATATCTAACAAATGCTAGAACCTGTTCTAGACACTGGGGATTCATCAGTTAACATAATAAATTCTCTGCCCTCATGGAGCTTACATTTTAAACAAATAATCAAATATATAATGTTTCAGGAGGTAGTAACTTCCTTTCTCTTCTGGCCTTAAATTTCTATGAATGAACTTGAGCTAGTGAGACTCACTTGACCTCTCTCTCTATAATGGAGATTTGCTCCCCAATATTTGGATTTGGGGGGATTGTAGGAGTGTAAACTGTTACAAGATCTTTGAGTAGAAGCTCTAAAGCCATATTCCATAATTGGCTTTATCAGCAATAAGGTTGACATTTTGAAATTCATTTGTCTCTTTTCTATATTTTAGTTCTCAATTAATCTAAACAAGGGAGGATAAGAAAAGAGTATTGTATTTTAAACTCCCGAAATTCCATCACATACTACAACAGGTGGGAAAAGTGCTATGAATAATAACATCAGTGTAAGAGAATAGAGGTTGATTGGAATAAGTGGTAACTATTTTATATAGGGTTATCAGGAGTTACTTTTCTGAAGAGATCCCATTTTGAGCAGAAACAAGCTTGAGGTGACCTAAGTTCACTAGCCTAAGGAAGTTCACACTCTAATCTTCACATGTCGGCTTATCTTCCCCAGCCTCCTCTGTCTTTTAGATGGTGGCTTCTACAAGGCTGGCTCATTTTCACACTCAGCCCCTTATTTAGTTTTGCAATTACAAAAATCACACCAAGCATTGATAGATTCAGTTGACGTTACTGAAGGTAGGTGAGTGTTCATGTAGAGAAATTGTATCCTGTAGTTTTACAACTTTCAGCTGGCTGGCTGTTCCCCTCACCACTTCCATTCTACTTTGAGTTCTTCTCCTTTTATAAAAAGTAGGATTATTCTCTCATCTAAAGCTAGAAACTGACTTCTGAACCCCTAAAATGTTATGTTATAGCATGGGGCAAGGCTTACCTTCTATCACTCCCAAATACAAAAGTATTACATCATTTTTTCTCATGATAAGACAGCTCTTTCTGTATGGATAATACTAGTAACAGTTATTAATGTTTTCTCTACATCATTTCATAGCTCATATATATATATATACACACACACACAGAGAAAGATGTGTGTGTGTGTATATATGTGTAGGTATTATATATATACACATACACACACATCACACAAACACAAACATATCTTTACATCCTCCTTCAAAGTTATTTCACAAATAAACCTCTTAAGTCATAGCTGAGGGGTCTCAAGGAGCACAAAATTGAATTATGTAACTTACATGCCCCTACCCAGGGACAGAGCTGTTTCCTGGAACACAGGAATATGAGGGCTAAAACTGGACAGTCGCAAATAAACAAGCATATTCTAGATCTTCTTTGACTTAGATCCCAAATCTGCTCCTTTGAAGGCTGTGGAGAGATTCCTTAAGGTTCTGCTTAAACTTAATATCTTAGCTTGGTCCTAAAGGTCAGCCATAGAAAGAGTTAATACCCACCCTCTCCAGGCATGAATTCATTCCCATCAGGACACCTTTACTCTAGGCTGATCAGTTGGAGGTCCTATTGTTTCTGCAGAAGTCTCTTATATACCTCTGGTGGCTGAGGGATGTAGTTCTCTTTGAGAGGATTTAAAGATCTAAAATGTAGGCAGACACCAAGCCCATGTCTTCTGCCATGTATTCTCTACTCTCAGAAAGAGGGCTTGCTGCCATGTTATTGCTCTTACGGCACCACTGTAGGATATAATTGGAATAAGCCTATCCTGTTTGTCTCCTCTACTTGTACTTATTTCTCTTTTAAGGAGTCCACATCCAACCATTATCTTTTTTTTTTTTTTTCCCATGACCTCGCCTTCTGGATAACTAGGGTAGTGATTGACCATGAGTGAATTTCACGAACTAAAATAGGATTACTGTTTCACAGAGATCTTTGCATTTTGCTCCTCAAATGGAAGGGAGTATTTTTATTAATAGGATTCGGTTCTGCTATAGTCACAGATGTTCTGGTTGTGACCATTCCATAATAAGAAAAAAAAATGATTCATGCAGTAATACACTTGTGTCAAACTTATTGAGGGGGGAGGCAGGAAATTCTTAAGGAAGGTGGAGAGGTTGGCTATTTATCCCACTCCCTGAAGTCTTGCTCAGCAATAATCTGACCTCGTTCTACTGCATAACAATTCCAATTCTTCCAGTTTGAACTAGTGCTTCTGGTTCCAACTTTGGTCTTGTCTCCTGTCAGCAAATGATACCTCTCTATCTTTAGCTTCTTTCTAAAAAAACTTTATTCTATATAGAGTCTAAGAGATTTTTCTATGGCTCTTGGGAACTTTTAACTTTCTAGGAGTGTTTTGGAATATTTTACTTTCAGA
This sequence comes from Lepilemur ruficaudatus, assembly GCA_963574885.1. Taxonomy (NCBI): domain Eukaryota; kingdom Metazoa; phylum Chordata; class Mammalia; order Primates; family Lepilemuridae; genus Lepilemur; species Lepilemur ruficaudatus. Next base: position 4,326 of record CAUYRT010076048.1, read on the forward strand.
TCGCTGGCTCCACTGCCACTGAATTGTCTAACCATGTTATATAGTACTCTGCCATAGTGATCTTCTCAAAACACCCTGTGCTTAAAAGTCGTGAAGAAATCTTTCTTCCTTCCACTTGGAAGAGAGCAAAATTTATTGTAGGAGTTCCGGCAACTCTCAGCATAAGGGGACTCAAATAATATAATAATGATGATAATAACAATATCTATACCTAAACTTGTTTTGAATGTTTTCTTTATCTTCATTATATGAGGTCCGTGAAATCATGATGTTGTTAGAAAATCTATCATGGAAATATAATAATGCAGAATAACTTATTTTCTTTTGTAATTCACACTGTTTTTTAAAAGAACCATAAACTTTGAACATCTGTCATTGCTTAAAACTAAATCCCATTGTTAAATTATTATAAATAGGATTTCAGAATGATTAGAAATTTACAAACACATTTATGCACTCATAAACACAACTATATATACACACATTGTGCATTAATGGAAAGGATCTTTAGTTAAACGTATTTGTAAAAGCCATCTCTTTGCCTATGCTCAACTCAGTCCCAGGAACATCTCCTGGCATTTCAGAGTCTCTTGATTAAATATCAATTCCTAATTGAAGTAATGGGCCTGAGTTTTTGTAATCATGTAATTATGTCTGTATCATGCTGAAAGAGTGTTCCTATTAGAAGCTATGTCATTGTCTTCCTTTGCAAACATATCACCGTGAAGAGTTATATGTATGTACTTATAGTATAAATCAAATTTGATTTACACTTCCTTTTAAGTTCCAGCAGCAGAATTTATAAGGTCAGATAGGCATTTTCTCTTCATGGACTGAATTTTCTTTTCAACATTTTAGAATGAGTGTAATATGTCTTCAACCAGTTTGAATCCATTCTGGTCTATGTCAGATTAGATGATATTTTTCATTAGTTTTTAGTATCGGTTAATAGGCATTGTCCACAGATAGCAGCTGACGCACACTTTTGCCATTCTCAATTTTGCTATGACTTGCTCTAATAAAAACTACCTCTTATTCAAAATGTATGGATTAAACCTTGTAAAGAAAAGAAATTATAAAACCACTGTCTGTCAGAATGGAATTAAACAAATATAAGTCTTTTAGGTTCTAAAGCACTTAGATTTCTGGATATAAGAAATAATAGCAGTAGAAGAATGTGAAATCACCAGATGTTCTCTAAAGTAAACATTTTATTATGCTGCATAAATGTAGGAAAATGGAAAGAAATGGAATTACAGGGAGTCCTGTTGCTCTGGGAATTATTTGTCTAATAGGTTAACTATTATTCCTCTTACATTTGTTTAACTCTTAATTTGTGTATCATACAGTTTAGCACCTGACTTGTTTTTTATGTTATGCTTCTTCTCTGTTAAGTTATAAGCTCCTGGAGGGCAGGGATGATGTCTAAACCCTTTTCTCCCTCCCTCAGCATTGCGTTGCACAGAGATTAGAATTCAACAGATGCTTAAAATTCTTGGTTAATTGATCATTCCTTTATTCAAACTGGTAATTTTTCTATTCCACGACCCCCAATGGATTAATTGAAATCCATTTAGTAGCAAGGGTACATGGGACATTGATCCAAAAAGGAAAGCTTGGGAAGTCTAGGGAGAAATCATTCATCATGATTGAACTTAGAATCAGTTTCTTAGAGTAGCCCGAGAATGTTAGACATAATCTATAGACATGGTCTATAAGTGGGTGAAAAGCAGATAAAATGATAAATGGGGTGATTGTACTATGGGAAACTTTGATTAAGAATATATTACTCAGAGACCTTTATTTCCTTCACCCACCTCAGGAAATTGTTCAAAACCATATCAGGTAGGGCCTCTGGTGAGGAATTGATAGCTACATATTTGGTGCAGTAATGAGCACTTTGTGACTTGTTGCTTTCTGAGTAGTCTTACTGAGCTTTGTTTTTCCATGTCAGGTTGTTTTAAGTATCTGCCAATGCAGGCTGATATTCCCAAACAGAGTTTAAACCAATTGAATGCTCAGAAATATTGTTATCAAGAGACGTAACTGGGGGCTGAATACCATGACCTATGTTTGCATAGGATTTTTACAGTGTTGGCAACCTGTCAATTTTATTTTATGGTTAAGTACCATGAAATGCTGTAGGAAGAAAATTTTCATTTTCTCCTTGTGGTAAAGCTAAGCCTGTAATATCATACTTCCAAATCTCACAAGCTCTTTCTCTCCCTTGTTGTTTAAATATTTATACATAAGTTTCTAAGGTAAATTAAACATCAATATACTTAAAGGTTGAAAATCTATTTTATAGAAGCATTAATAAATGTGAAGGTAAAAGAAGAATTTAAACATTTTTTGGTAGGAGAACTACTTATACCATTTTGTTTTGTTCGAGCAGAATCAATTTCAGTTTGTCACAGTTTTACATTCCAAGCCTGGAATGTAGGAATGAAATTCAGTTTAGAAATGAGAAGCAACAGTCTAACACATATTGCCTTGCTTTTCTTAGTTTATCTCAACTTTATTCACTCTTAAAAACATAATGGCCGTATTTTTCATTGTCCCCTTTATTAAAAAGGAGAAAAACATATCAAAACATCTGTTATTTTTATTTGGCACCACTTTTCAGACATAGTGTAATGTACATCGTGCATCTGTATCTTAATTTTAGAACTAAGGAATAATTTTTGGATTTCCTCCTGAAGCATAACCAAATTGCCAAAGACAAGAGGAGAATAATGGATTTTATTTTACCAAAATAATTCAACTTTTAAGATAAGGAAGAGAGTCTAGAGCCAAACATCGAAAACTCCTGGTACATCTTCAATGCGTTGATCCTCCGTTCATTTATTCACAGATATTTATTGACCCTGCTTTTGAAAATACAAAGTAAATAAGGCAAGATCTCTGCCCTCAGGTAGGTAACTCATAACACCAAGTATAAGATAAGTGCTGGTGTGTATATGTTCAGAAGTAGACAAGATGAACAGCATGAACCTGTTGAACAGAGGCAACCATAGTTTACAGAAAAATGATAACTGAGAAAGAGGAAAACTAAACAAATTAAAACAGGTATTGTTAAGATTTTTTAAAAAAATTGTAACTATTAGAAAAAAAACTATGATGCTTTTGTGCAAAGAAACAAAGTTTGGAATTAGGGAAGAGTATATAATAAGCCTAGTATGGGCCCACCTAAGTAAGTCATCTAGTTGCTCAGAGTCGGCTAATTTTAGAAAGTAAAGTTATAAAGTAATCTAAAACATAAGCAAATTATTGAAACCTCCCTTGGTTTTCTTCTTGAATCAATTTTATGTTGCTAGTAAATGTCTGAAATGATATTGTTAATTTAAAAAAAACTATGAGGTTTACTTTTCTCATGAAGGAGTACCAACTTGCAGTGGCCATTCTGACAGGCTGGGAAACATGACTCCAGCCAGAAGCCAGGAGCACGTGTTTCAAGGGAGTGACAAAAGGAAACAGAATTTTATATTGAGTGAGGTGGCTAAATATACATACTTAGCAAGCTATAGGAGGAGTCATGAATATTTATGAAGAGAAAACACACGTGTGTATTTGTGCTATACTCCTCCCATCCCGTCATGGCTGGTAACCCAGTTTTAAGGCTTTTTTCTGGGGTTCCTTTGAAAAAGTCTGTTCAGTTAGCAGGGTGCTTGGCATTTTATTTCCAGCTCACAATTGTCATGGAATATGTACTGAATATAGTATATAATGTGTGTATACACACACATATACATATAGATAATATATTTACATGTAGGTATATGTCTTTCTGCCTCTATGTCTGCTTATTTGTCTATCTATGTTTTCACCAACCAAACAAGAAATGTTTCATTACTTTGTAGGCACGCTATCAGAATAATTCACAATTTTCTTCTAGAGCCAATTTTATATTCAGATAGCCATTCTCTTTGAAGTTATTATGAACATATCAAAAATGAGGAATTATGCAATTAGTCATAAAATTCATGCTAGAAAGCCTATTTTTCTAAATCATATTTTCCTAACTATTGAGATAGAATGATGTACACTTATTTTTTACTCAGTTATGTGGATAATTGGCATAACCGGTGAACATCTATCTACTGATTTCCAGACCAATTAACAGGTTCCAACCCTTATGTGAACTCTAGGCCTTCTGTCAGAATATCTCCTTGGCTGTCAAAATAATTAGAAATCATTAGACTCACCTCCACCCAAGCATAAACTTCTTTTTATATTTCCCATTTTCACTAAAGATACCCAATGCCCTACCTCCTAAGCTAAAATGTTTGCTACTGACAATTATTTCTTCACTTCCATATCTAATTGCTCAACAATTTTATTAAATACATGCCTGAATTCTTTCCGCAAATACTTCTCTTCATCCTCCTGCCATAATCATGGCTCATTATTAAATTTGTTTGGATTATTGCAAAGTTCTCTCTTTGCCTAATTTTTATGTTCCATTCTTCCAAATAAGTAAAACAAAATCAAAGCATCCCATTGTATTTTCCACCCTCAAAATCTTCTTTTGTTTTCTATTACCTATAGGATAAAAAATTTAAATTCTTAAGAAACTATATTAAAGAGTCTGGCTCCTGGCCAGAAAATCTGTGTGTGCTCTTTCAGGCATGACCCTAGGCAATTGGAAGACTTTAAGTGGCAGGTCTCACGGTGGAAAGCTGCTCTCCTCACACCAGACTTGGTGCACAGCCAATGCTCTGCAGTCTCTGAAGGGAGTTTCACTCAGGACTCAGCCCCCTCTGACAGGCCACGCTGCTCGTATGCATATCTGTATTCCTCTCCCAGGTGCCTATATTTGGAGGTCTCCTTGTTGGAGAACCTTAAGGACATTTTCCTCACTCTGACTCAATGCTCAGACTTTTCCATTTCTAGCCACTCCTTCTCACCTTTCCCTCCTGTACCTGGATGCATAAAGCCTTTTGTTCCAGGGCCACTCAATAGTGAGACAATCCCCACATCTGTGCTGATCCACCTGAGCCTTGACTGAGGTGCTGTTCCATGGGGGAAATGGAAGAGGGGAGTCATTGCTTTCTCTGGTTTTAGCCTCTTTCTTATATCCTCACAGTAAGTGATTAAAAGCTTTGCTGTTACTTCCATTTTGGCTCATTGTTTTTAATTGGCTAGTGTGACATCTGACAGCTCAGCTCTCTCCAGCTCACCTGATCTCCTGACAGATTGGCTCGGAGAGTACAATAGCCCATTAAGCATAATGTCCTTCTGGGGAACAAAAGTCCTGAAAATCCCATGGGGCACTTGGGAGGTGCTAGCAGAGTCCACAGGGCACTCTGGAAGGATGATAAGTGGATTGTTTGCAAGAGTTTGAGGGTTCTGTGGGGCACTTTACCAGTGGGTCTTGGGAAGTGCTAATGGAAGTTGTGGGGCATTGTTGAAGGATGCTAGCAGATTGTTAATGTAAGTTCTTTAGTTCGAAGAGGGGCCTTTGGTCTTTCTCTTTAGCTCCTGCCTCTCTGGCTAGGCTCAACCAGTGGGTCAGATTAGAAACAAAACAAAGAGGTTCAGAGAAATCTATGGAAGGAGCTCCTTTGTCACCTTTGCCACTGCTTAGGGAACCAGAAATGGAACCAGAGATGGTCAGTGGGCTCCCAGGAGCTGAGGGGCTCTAAGCAGGTCCCTGGAACTAATAAACACTCTGTAGTGCAGGAAGTTGTTGAAACTTCAGAAGAGAGGAAAAAAGATAATGATCACTTCATGAGTGCTTTGCCCAGTGGTCCCAAAGAGACCACAGAGACTTAATTAGATCCTCTCTGGAGGTAATCTTGCTAAAGCTAGTGAAAGAGAGTGGCATGAGGTGGATGCATTACTACAAACCTTCTCTCTTCAGGGTGCCCAGAGAGCAGTGGCTGCCAGCATATCAGAATGCAAGCAGCAGCCACAGCCTTCTGGGATCTATCCCACTCTGGGGAAGCCCAGGCTCTTCTTAAACCAACTGGCCTTGGAACATCAGACAGAAAAAGCTGTCTGCTTCCTGGCCAGCTTCTTGTCCCAGCTCTGTCCCCTACAAAATCTGTGGCTAAATTATGACAGGTGGCTTCTATAACTGACAGGGGTAGTCTCTCTGCCTTTCCCTGTGGAAAGGGCTTTGGAAATAGGTTTGAGGGCCCCGCTAGCTTTTGTCCTGATATCGTAGCTTTTGAAAATAAACAAGATTAAGGATTAAGCTGATGGCCCTCAATCCCCAGGAGTGATAAGAGGCCCTATGCCAAGATTAGAGTTCAGTGGGGAGGAGAAGAATGACTCTTCCTGGGCTTTCTGGATTCTGGTGCATGAGTGACTGACGTCCCTGCAAACTCTGGCACCAAGATGAGGGGAAAACAGACGATGTTCTCTGGTTTAGGATGTGATGCAATCACTGCCAGGACTCTTATCCAAGTTCAACTACAAATGGATCCCTTAGGGCCTCTATGAATCTCCATTGAATGGCCCCACTACTGAATGTATTTTTGGTATTGGTATATTATCTATGTACACTTTTTAAAAAATTATTTCAGAATATTATGGGGATACAAATGTTTGGTTATATGAATTGCTTTTACACAGTTTGAGCCAAAGTTATAAGTGTGTCCATCTCCCAGATAGTGTGCCTTGTACCCGTTAGGTGTGAATTTATCTGTGTATACTTCTGTTAACCTTTGCCCCCAATCTCTGATGGGGATTGGGGGTGTTTGGGTCATTTTGGTGGGGCACATGGAAGACTGAATTTCCTGGACTCATAGGCTTTAGCTAATGGCCTGGCCATTTGATTGGGCCATTGGCAAGCCTCAGATTGATGTAGGAAACAAGCCTGTGGGGACGAGAAATTTGGATAAAAATCAGTTCTGCTCCTGAAGAGTTTTTTTTTTTAAAACCCATGTGGATGTTCACCAGAGGCCTCTACACTAATGAAGAGAATATAATCAATTTCTCAATTATAAGATTCACTATATATAATCCACTTTCTAAGGGAACACTATTCTCCTCTTTTTCTTTCTTTACCTTTTTCCTGTGAGCCTGAACTGTAGGCTGCCCCAGGCCATTTTTTATCTAGTGTCATTTTACAGGCTCTTCCTTCTATCTTTAGTGCTCTTTCTCCCTTAGTAAACTCCTACTTAGCTTACAAAACCCAGCTTAAAGATTATCTTCCATGTCAAGACTTCCTTGTATTCCTCATTTAGGATTTCAACTCTAATGGCTCTGCTGTTTCTAGAACAGAAGTATCATAATAGCATTTAGACAGAGAAATAGGGATTTTTAAATGTAGTAAGTTGCCTCCTAGTAAGACTGTGTGTTTCTTTAGGAGAGGTACGGTGTTTCACTGATTGTGTCCTTTTAGGTTTTTAACAACATTTGTTGACTAAAAATATAAAGAAATAACAAAATCCTGAGTAGACTGATATTATTTCTCTATATAATTCATAAATCAGACCATGGCACAAATAATATTGTCCAAATGGCTGGACCTGCTTAATGTTCACCATTAATTGATATTGCCACAATTGTATCAACCAGTTTTCTATAGGAAATAGGCTGTTAGAGCTGGAAAGAAGATTAGATATAATCTTGTACAACTCTTCAACCTGAATGATACAGAAACTGTTACCAACCCCCTCAAATTAAGTAATGGGACTCATACCTCACAGCTGACTGGTGACAGTATTTGTAATGCCTGTTAAGCATTATACTCATTTCAATTGTGCTCTAGTTGATGCTTTGCTGTGTATAGGAAAGAGCTGACTTTTTATCCCACTTCTCACCTGAGCCCCCCATCAGAGAAACTAGATTTATGTTTCTTAGTAAACCTTGCATAATATCCTACACACTAATGTTTTCTTTGTTTTTCTTTTATTGAATAAGAATGTGCTACCCACCCATATAGATACCTAAATCTATAAATCAGAATTTAATCTATAGAACAGAATTTAGTTTAACCAATAATGTTCTGTAGTTCAGATTATTTTACCAGCTTGTTCTACACCTAATACACGCTTGAATATATTCCTCTATCTCATAGCACATTTTAAAGTTACAATAGTTGTATTTCTGCAAGACTAGAGCAAATTAGACATTTTTTTTTGCTGAGTTGCCCTTGTAAATAGCTATTTTAAAATGTATCTTTCTGTTTTTTATCTTGATATTCTTTATACAAATTCATTATATTTGTTTAACTATTACTTAAGCAATTATAATACCTATATCTATTATTTGAAGGTGTGCCTTTTGGTGAAATTTTAATGCTAGCCTTTCAAAATTCTATTTATTTATAAAAGTAAAAAAAAAAAAATCTGTTAATTCCAGGTAAAATGTAGTTACCCAAGCAGTTTGAGATGCAGATTCGTTATTATGTTATCTGGTGACTATCGGGCTCTGGTATAGAAGAATAAGAAAGACATTGTAGAAACGAAGCCTGAGTTCTTATCCAGCCTTCACATCTAAAGAGCTGTAAAATCTTGGCCAGTTCATTTAATTTATCTGTTTTCAATTATTTCATCTATTGAATAGATTTACTGTCATTATAAGGTAAAATTTTAAAAAATCAATGTTATATTAAATTAGTTGTCATCTTTACCTTGCTCACTGTGATAGTGAAGCATCCTGTTTAAGTGCCTTGAAGCCATGCTGCCTGGGTTTGTCATTTATGAGCCATTACCTCAGGCAAGTTACTTAAATTCCCTGAGCTTGTGCTCTCTCCTCTATAAAATAGGGGTAACAATAGTATCTATCTCATAGGGTTGTCACAGGGATTATGTGAGTCATTACATGAAAAGCACTTAGAACAGTAGTAGCATGTGGTAATTCCTCTTCCTCTTTTGTAACTACCTGCCTATTACCTATTGCTATAATGACATAGATTTACTAAGAAGCAGCCAATTCACAAGTTTTGTATTATAGCTGGAAATAACTTTGAGAGAGAGAGAGAGAGAGAGAGAGAGAGAGAGAGAGAGAGAGAGAAAAGAACCTCAACGAGAGAGGGCTTAATACATGCATACTGTTTTTTCCCCACTGTCAGAAACGGAGTTTCTACTGAGGATTAAGTACACCATGTGGGTTCATAAAGAGGCAGCTTTGGCCATGTAATGAAAAATCCTGGACATCAATACACCTGAAGAAGGTAATCCTGACCTCTGCTTTACTCACTCCTGATATTCTAATCTCAAATCCAAATCTCAAATATTGGTTTTTTTTTTCCTTTTAAAGTCAATAAAAACTTCAAAGATCTTTTAGAGCTACAGATTTTGGCTATGAATCCGTTGATTTCAATGTCTATGTTTCAGAATTTAAAAAGATAATTATAGCATCATGGCCATTATGGATTCAGATTTAAACACAATCCTTAAAGGTTTTTAAAATATAAATATATTGATTCTTTCTCTAAATGAAGTGGATAACTATAATAGCAACAAAATAATTCACCATTCCCGAGCACTAACCAGGTACCAGGCTACATACTAAAGATTTTAAAAGCATCATCTAAATATATTAACAGAACAATCCATTTTGGTGTTATTTGTGTTTGTCAAATGATGAAATTTAAGTTCAGAGATTTAAGTAACATGCCCAAGAATACAAAGCTATAAAGCCAATAAACGGTGGAATCAGGTTCCAAAACCTCATTAGTCTGACTTAAAAGCCCATGTTCTCAAACAATAGCCTATAGCAACTCGCGTCCTGAAGAAGGGTAACGCGTCTTATTCCATTTGCTGATTCAGACTTAACCGACACGTCTCAATGGAGAATGATCACAGCAGCTGCTGCTCTTTGTACCAGACAAATATAACGTTAGTAATTCTCATGCATGAAATCGGAACATTGAGAAATAGCCTCCCAGTAGTTGTGAAGTTTAGGGTTTCTCATATACTGTGTGTAACCAGAGTAGCAAGAAAGCTCAGGGGTGATTGGTCTGATTTTCTAAGTAAACTGTTCTGGGAAAACAGGTTACAAGGAACTAGGTGACCTGTTCAAAAGAAAGTGGTATTGTTCTTGTCAAAGTGGTCATTGATTTTCTCTCAGGTTTCTGTATGGAGTTGCAAAATAAATTTCTATTTGCTACAAAATGAAAAAAAAGTATTGGACTTCTGTGCTTTAGAAATACAATCTTAGAAGGGACAAGAAGTCTAATGGAAAATAATAAGAGTTTTCTTGAAATTCTTCTTGAGGTTTCTCAGGACAAAATGGCTTAGGAGAAAGGAACTAACCAAGTCTACATTTGTTTTCCAATGTCAAAGAAAAAAAGATTTTTAAAAGCAGTTGAATTTTTAAAAAGTCATGTTTTTAGTACTATATTACAGTGTAATTTGTCATATACTAACATTTATTCACATATTGATAGAAAGCTTTTCAAATTTGATAGACCAAATAAATTGTTACATATTTGAAATTATAAAATAATAAAATGTGTTTTATTCAATAAGAATGTGCTACCGACCCATAGCCAAAGGGTTATAACACCATGATGTGAAACATTATGCGGAAAAGTAGTCTACGATTCAATTTTTTTCATTATTGTCTCTTTCAGTGACTTAAAGCATTAGTTAAGTAATAAGCATTTTCCTATATAGATTCAAAGGCTTCATGAATTTTGTCTCTAACACTTTAAGAGTATAATTCATGAAAATCTTAAACATAATGTATGCCCACGTGTGGGAGTAATAGACCAGGGCAATGTTTAGGAAAGCTGCCTATTTCATTTCCCAACTGAAGGGAATTTGTACTGCCTATTGTCACAACTACTTGAGCACTCTCGTCTTTAGGTCAAAGATGCATTTTTAAAAACAGCCAAAAGGCTCATTTATAGGAAATAATAGAAAGTAACAGCTGGGAAGGCATTGTTAATATGTACTGGGTAATGAAAATGAGTTCCTAAGGTAGGCACACAAACTGAAGTACATATTTATTTGACAAGTCACATTGGCTCCCAAAGAGCTCTTACAGGCTGTCAGGTAAAAAGTAGCATAAGTAGAAATGAGGTTATGGTATAGTATGTGTTAGGTAACAAAAATGTAGGTTTCTTTTTTGTGTCTGATATATTCCCTTGTGGCACTCATGGTGTTAACTACACTCTGTGCTTCCTCTGCCTGTGCGTTAACAAGTTCTTTCATCTTTTTCACAATATTGTCACTTAGAAGATCAAGTACTTTGTGCGTGTTAGATTTTAACTCATTGAAGACAAGGAAGGAAAAACAGAACTTTTTAGGTGGACATAGAAGGAGTAAGTACATAAGCAGAACGCAGCATCTGTAAGGATACAAAAGGGCAATGATGGAAATAAAAACGTTTACCGTTGCAAGGGAGAAAAAACAGTTTTTTGACTGTAAACTTTGAATAGTCCTGTGACTCCAAAGGGCATTCACTGCACTCATCAGATCAGACAGGGTCTTTATTTGTTTTTTAAATTTCAAAATATTAAGGGAGTACAAATGTTTTAGGTTACACGGATCACTTTCGTAATGTTTGAGTCCCGGCTGTAGGTGTGCCCATTACCCAAATATTGTTTATTGTACCCATTAGGTAGATTTTTGCCCATTCCTTCCTCCCCCCTCATATCTGCTTGGGTTTCCCTTGAATTTTACTACCATATGTTCACATGAATCTTGATCTATTAGTTCCAATTTAGTAGTGAGTATATGTGTTTGTTTTTCCATTCTTGCAAAACTTCAGTGAAAAGGATGGTTTCCAGTTCCATCCAGGCTGATACAAAATGTATTAGTTTACCATTTTTTATGGCTGAATAATAATAATGTAATTATATAATATAACATCCAAGACATCATTTTAACTGGAAAAAAAGAAGTACAAAACATTGTATATAGAATGTTACTCTATGTCTAGAAAAAGAAAAAACTGGGTGTGGGGAGCTCTGGATTTTATTATATATGTAAGAGTATCTCTAGAAAGATAAACAATAAACCAGTAATTCTAGTTGTCTCTGAAATAGAAAGCTGGGTTGTTGACGGATAGAAGGAAGCAGAAGACTCTTCACTATACACATTTTACAAAACAAAGGGAAAGGCTTTGCACTATTTAATACACATGCATCATAACAGCACAGTGACAGAGAATGTGGACTCTGGACCCAGGCACCTCTGCCTCTTCCTAGCTGTGTGACTTTGGGGAGTTACCTAATCCCATTGTTCGTCAACATCCTCATCTGCAAAATCAGGCTAATAGCACTTAAGAAAGTATTTCTTTTTTCCCATTTTTTTCAATTTCAAAAAATTGAGGGGTACAAATATTTTAGGTCACGTGGATCACTTTTGTAATGCTCCAGTCTTGGCTATAGGTGTGCCCATCACCAAATTAGCTTTCATTGTACCCATTAGGTAGCTTGTTCCCTTTCCCCTCCTGTTCCCTCCCCGCCTAGTTGATTTCCACCGAGTTTTACTTCCCTCTGTGCACATGTGTGCTCGTTGGTTAGCTCCAATTTAACAGTGAGCACATGTTGTGTTTGTTTTTTCATTCTTGAGATACTTCACTTAGGAGCATGCTCTACAGTTCTATCCATATTTTTGCAAAAGGGATTAATTAATTCATCTTTTTTATGGCTGAGTAGTACTTCATGGTATACATATGCCACATTTTATC